>JAJPUD010012711.1:35996-47970 GCA_023553655.1 Myrmecobius fasciatus | reverse complement strand
GCCGGGTGCCCAGCCTCCCCGCCGTGCGCCGCCAGCACCCCCTGGAGCCGCCGGGGCCTCGCCCGCCGCCCCCATGGGGCCAAGGAGACTTTGAAGGAGTTTGGGGCTTGCTTCGGGAGCAGGGAAGCCACCGGTACGAGACCCCGCGGCGTCCCCTTCTTTCGGGGCTCTCCCCTTCCCCCGCCTCCAGCCTCCAGCTGGCCTCTCCGGACCCGGTGGCGTATTTGTGCGGGGGGCCTGCCGCGCGGGGGATGGTGGCGCCTCCCGCCCCTGCCTCCTCCTGCCTTTGTGCAGCTGCTCCTCCTCCCCCTTCTGGGCCGCTCCCCGCCAGCTTTCCCCGGGGCTGGAGAGGCGAGGAGGGGGCGAGCCGGGACCAGCCTATTTGTGGCTGCCGCGGCAGCAATCCGGAGCCAGGTGGGGAGGGGGCGCAGCCGGCGCGAGTACATCTGGAGACGCAGGGCCAGGGAGGTTCCGATCCCTACCCTGCCACCTACCGGCTGAGTGACCTTGGCTTGGTCATATACACTCGCTGGCCCTCAGGGAGGAGGGTTGGAGGATGTCCGTGATCCTCTGCAGCGCTAAGTCCTTTGATTCCGCCACCTCGGCTGTCGGTTCCTAGGGTGTGTGTGTCTGATTGTGCCTGGTCTGGGGGTGTTTTGGAGAGCTACAAGGTGCTGTACTGAAGAAATAGGCGAGAGAAGTAGGCGAGTGTGTGTGTGTGTGTGTGTGTGTGTGTGTGTGTGTGTGTGTGTCACAGAGGGACTCGGCCAGACTCCCCAGCAGTGCGCTCTGCG
This sequence comes from Myrmecobius fasciatus, assembly GCA_023553655.1. Lineage (NCBI taxonomy): Eukaryota > Metazoa > Chordata > Mammalia > Dasyuromorphia > Myrmecobiidae > Myrmecobius > Myrmecobius fasciatus. The sequence continues at coordinate 47,176 of JAJPUD010012711.1, read as the reverse complement.
CTCAGCTGCGCTAAGAGGCGCCGGGAATCCCCGTCGTCACCGTCTATGCTTGAGGGCCTCGGGGACCCTGACACTTCTTCCCTGGCCTCCTCCCTTCTAAAGGCCAGCCTCCTCCGAGCCCCTGAGCTTTCCCATCCCCCAGCCATCCCCTCCTGTCCCCCCGCAGCCAAATTGGAGTGCTGCGCCCGGGAGCCCTCATCCTGCCCCGGGCTCCGGGCACGTCCAGGGATAGAGGGCGCCGGGGTCGGGCTGGGCAGAACGGGGACCCGGCCTCGGGGTGACGGGGCTGAGAAGGGCCAGAAAGAAGGCTCGCCCGGCGGAGGCTGGGAGGAGGCCGTTCCAGAAAGTGCTTAATCTGGGCTTTGGGGGGGGGGGGGAAGAGATCGCCGGGGCCCCGGGCGGGCCGGGGAGGGCGAGGCAGCCGCAAGGCCTGACCCCGGGCGGGGAGAGTGAGTCGGGCCTGACCTGGGCTGCGTCTCCGGGGCAGCGCGAGGCAAACTTGGGCTCCCCGGGACTGGCCGCGGCAGAGGGATCCGTTCCCGTTCTGGCGGGCGGGAGGCGCGGGTGGGCTCGGCCGGGCGCCCCCGCCTCTTCTCACTTCTCTTTTCTCTTCTGTCCGTCTTGCCCGGATCGGGACTGGCCGGTTCGTGCCCCGCGCCCAGCTCCCCGGCATCGGCCTGGCCTTGATGGGAAACCAACTGGACCGGATCACGCACCTGAGCTACAGCGAGCTGCCCACCGGGGACCCGTCCGGCATCGAGCAGGACGAGCTGCGGGTCGGGGTCGCCTACTTCTTCTCGGACGAGGAGGAGGACGTGGATGAGCGAGGCCAGCCGGACAAGTACGGCGTCAAGGGCCCCCCCGGCAGCGGGCCCCGGGGGGACCCGCCCGCGCCCTGGGCAGTCTACGTGGGCGGCGGCCAGGTCATCCACCTGCACCGGGGCGAGATCCGCCAGGACAGCCTGTACGAGGCGGGCGCCGCCAACGTGGGCCGCGTGGTGAGTAACTGGTACCGCTACCGGCCCCTGGTGGCCGAGCTGGTGGTGCAGAACGCCTGCGGGCACCTGGGCCTCAAGAGCCCCGACGTGTGCTGGACCAACTCGGAGAGCTTCGCCGCCTGGTGCCGCTTCGGCAAGCGCGAGTTCAAGGCCGGCGGGGAGCTGCCGGCGGGCAGCCAGCCCCCGCAGCTGCAGTACTATCTCAAGGTGCACCTGGGCGACGGCAAGGTGCACACGGCCAGGTTCCACAGCCTGGAGGACCTGATCCGCGAGAAGCGGCGCCTGGACGCCAGCGGCACGCTCAGGGTCATCAAGGAGCTGGCCGCCCTGGTGGAGGGCAAGGAGTAGCCGGACCCGCCGCTGCCTGCCACTCTCCCGGCCCTCCCCCCCCCCCCCCGCTCCCCTCCCCCCGGGCCCTTTCCTCGCCCGGTCTCCTTCCTCCCGTCCCTTTCCAAACGGGGGCCAGCTGCTCCATGTACCCCTCCCACACCCGAGCGGTCCCAGCGCCCCCACTTGCCGGCACACCTCGCTGGGGATGGGCAGCCGCGGGGTCTTGCCCCTCAGACGTTTAGACCTTTGGGGGTAATGGCCGAGTTAGAAGGAGCGGTCTGGAGAAGGAGGGAGGAAGGGCTGAAGTCCTACTTGCCACTGAAGCCAGTGGGAAGGCCCTGGAGCCCCAATTTCGGGAGCAGGAGCCCATGGAGAGGTGGAGAAGTCAGGCGGAGCCCCTTTGCAGCTGGGAGAAAGGGAAGCGAGATTACTGGGTAAAGCATTTGCCCTTTTCCAAGTGGGGACTGGGCCCCCTGGGCCTGGGAAACAAACAAATACAGAAAAGGGCCCCTGAGAAGGCCTCCACTGATACCCAGGTTTTCTTGGGGATCTCAGTGGCCTTGGGTTTGTAGGTTTCTTAAAAAAAAGAAATGACTTATCCCACTCTCCTGAGCTCCTTCCTGTGGGTAATTCCACAGGAGCCCCCCAGCCCAGGAGCAGGTAAAGTCCAGTCCCTGGCCCTCTGACCTCAGACATCTTTGGCTTCTGGAGAGTGCTGGTTTCTCAGGCTTCAATCCCAGCAGAAGTGTCATCCACCCCCAGAATTCCTAGGGAACCTCAGCTGGTGGCTGCCAGCTGAGGAGGTTGGGCCACCTACTTTCCTTCTCCCTCCCCAGGGCCTGGGCACAGGCGGCCAGCTAACCAAGAGCCTGGCCCCTCTCCTGCCCCCAGGAAAGGGAGAGGGTGACCCCTCCTGGTAAACCTTGTAAGAGCAGCTAGAATCCCCTCCCTTCTGGCTGTTTCAAACCCTGGTCCCACCTGGGTATAAGCAGAGGGACACAAGTAGCAATTGCCCAGGACTGCCCAGCTGGCAGAAGGGAGCCCAGCCTATCATAGTCGGGCAACTTGGTTTGGCTTTGCTAAAATATGAGTCATTGGGACAATAGGCAAAGTTGAAAGGAGAAAAGAAAACAGCAAGAATAATTTTCCAATTATGTCAACAAAGTCAATCACGTTGATGTTTTATTGAAGCATTTTAGGGACCTGTTAATAAAATTTCAAATTGAAATTTTTTCTTTTCATGGCTTGAATCCATGATGGTTTAAATAACCAGGGGCCGTAACGAGGGGATTTGTAGCTAAGAGCTTAGCTAACATTGCCTTTCACTCGATTTTTGTTCTCAAATATTCTGAGAATTGTTTTTGGAATACTGTAATTTTATTTTTGCCTTCTGATGGCAGCCCCAGGATAGGTAAAGTCTCTAATCAGGGGGTAGATTGGACTGAATTTCTCTCAGTTCCAGGATTGTTTTGAAATTAGCTCATGGGAAATGGCTAGTAGGTTTCTTTCTCCTTATGCTATTTTCTGTCATTACCCCCCCACAAACACACACACAATTCACTGTTTCTACTTCTTAATTCCCCCTTTTTCTCTCCCCTCATGAATCTAGAGTGGGCCAATTTTTTTATCTCCCCTCATAAATCTAGAGTGGACCAAATTTTCTTTTAGTTAGCATCAATGCCCTTTCAAAGAGAAAGAGACTGACAGAGAGAGACAGAAGGGAGAACAGCAAGTGGGCTGAGGCCAGGTCTTGTTCCAGGCACGAAGGAGGAGTGTGGGTGTGCAGCTCCCCCCCCACGGTCCCTGCACCACCAGTCTGACTGGCTCTGACTCACGGTGTACAAGAAACACCCCCAGCATCTCCTGCCCTCACCAAAGAATCTGTCACCAAAATAGAGCCGGGGTGTGTTGGACCAATTTTCTCAGGAGATGACAAATGGGATTGACGGCTTTGATCTGGCCAGACAGCAAACAGCCAGCCAGTTGGCCTGGGCCAGGAGGAACTTAATAGATCGCATTAATAGTTGCAAAATTTCAAGAGGGCAGAAACTGAAAGATGCTGAGGAGGAGAACAGCTTTCATTGTAGCTGTATATTTTTATTTGGTTTTTTTGTTTGTTTTTTTGGTTTTTGTTTGTTTTTTTTTTCTCTATTGGTTTCCCTGCTGAACTTATCTGTCACCTAATCCTAATTCTCTGGATGAAAAAGTCAGAGCATTGGGATGGATGCTCCGGATGGTCCTGGTGTTTACCACTTGCCCGATGAGGTCATTTCTAAAACTGTGGAAAGTGTGTCTACCTTTGTTTAAGGGAAAAAAAAGAAAAGCAATCGAGGGGAGAAAACTCCCCACAAAAAAGCTCATTTGTAATGACTTAGCTTTTTTTTGCTGTCTGCCACCCCTCAAAGGTTCGTTTTGCCTTAGCCCCCAGCAGCCTCTCTTCCCAGTACCAGGATGGCATGTGCCGAGGCCCCATGCTCTGACCAGATATTGGTGCCTCTTGGCTGATATTTGATATCTGTATCTTGGCTCCTTACTCTATTAAATACCATCTAACGTCTTGGTCCCTGAGGCTGCCTCCTTCTTAGCTTCCTCATCTTTGATGTTTATCCTCTTCCCCATATTCAGAGAGCAGGGGTCCATGAAAGAGTCGACTTTTCTTTGACTACTGCTGGGGGGATTGTTTCTGCGAAGGTCCCGGGCTCTTGACCCCAGAGATTTCCGGTAGCTGAGCCTAGATTGGGGGATGGAGAGTGGGGGGATGCTCCAGAGTTTTATATTTGCTGATACTGGGTTGGTAATAAAGCTGTCAGTTTGTCAGTTCATGCAGTGTTCGTTACTCCCGAGGGTCCCGGAAGGCTCTCCGGGGACCCATGGGAATGGCTCTAAAGGGCGCTGCTCCGTGGTCCAGGTGGACAGCTCCTGCCGAATGAGAATGTTGTTGAAACATCCCCTGGCTTGTTCCATGACCTTTAAATTCATCAGCGATGCTGGAATGGTTTTCATTAAACCGTGTTAAGAGGAAAACATGGTATTTACAAATTAGGTTTCTGATGATATTGTCTAATAATTGTCATTCAAGGGAAAGAGCCCGGATTTGGGATTCAGAGAACCGAGGTTCAAATGTGGCGATGTCCCTTCCTGCTCTCGTGACCTTGGGCAAGCCATTGCTGTTGTGTGACCTCCGTTTCCTCATCTGTTATATGACAAGGGTGGATGAGAGAGCCCTAGCAGTTACCTTCTGACAATCTTTGAGCCTATGGCCTGTGTTCATTTAATTGTGTAATCATGGGCAGGACCCTACTCCCTGGCCTCAGGTTTTTTGACCTGTGACCTGTAGTTGGACAAGGTGCCCCCTAAGATCCCTCTGACTTCTTAACCCTGTCTTCCCAGGTAACATGTGTCTCTTACCACAATCAGGCTTGATTAATGCTGGGGTTTTGCTAAGCTACTTTTTAAAATCTTTCTGACATATATATATATATATATATACATATATATATATGTATATATATATATATAGGAAAGGGAGAAATGCATTTGGAGGTACATGTAGTTCAAAAACAAAAAAAATATCAAGGACAAATAAAAGTGGGCAAACAAAAGACTTTCTTTCTATTAAGAGAGACCTAGGTCTCTGGCTCCCATGATCCCTAGCTTTAATTATGAGAAAGAAACCTCTTTCAGGAATAATTTCTTCATTTATAAAAATCAGACCAAAAATATGTGTGTGTTGTGAGCAACATGCCTCGGGACCCTCAAAATGCTGTCCAAACAGTATTTCTAACTGTGTGATCTTGAACAAGTCACTTGGGCCTTTCTCAACTGCAAAATGAACGTGTAAGAGTTGATCATTGTTGGCTGTATTATGTGATCATTGCTTCAGAAACATACTCAGTGACTACTAAGGGCAGAACAATGCTGAGTATAATGGTGGTGGTAGCGTGGGAATATTTAAAGTGACAGTTCCATTCTGTAATCATCAATTGACCAATTTTAAAACAAAATGGTTTGCTTCATAATCATTCTGGGAGGTAGGCAGTGCATATATGTTATCCCCATTTTACAGAGAAAGAAACTGAGAGAGATGATGACAGAAGGGGCAGAGTCGGGTGTTCTGACTTAAAATCCAGGGCTCGCCACTATTCTCCTCTGAATAAAAAAGGAGCACAGAGAGAAGGAGTTGGAAGAGAATAGAGACGGGTCCATGTCCATGGATTTCAGTGGGAAGTCGCGCGTGAAATTGTAACAAAACTAGGCAGAGGGTTTTCCTGAGAACTTCTAGGTTTCCTCCGAGAATATCACCCTTAGTAACGTGCGAGGGTTAGGGTGACAAGGCTGGAAAGTGAATCCCTTTGCCTCCATCCTCAGCTGAGCACTGCTCTGCTCATGCAGATGGGATGAATGGGAAGCAGGAAACGTCCCACCATCCTTTGCTGACTGAGAAGGCTTCCCTCTTAAGGAGAACCCCCCGGTTCTTTGCCAAAGAAGTCTTGAGTTTCCAAGACAGCAGAAGTCTGTGAAAAGGGGCTGCCCCTGGTCTTACAGACAGCTGGAGGATACAAAATCCTTCAGGTTGGGGCTCCTTTCTCCTTCCCTGAGATCTTTGTTTAAATGATGAGTGAATGTGATGATGAAGGATGAAAAATGGGAAATAGGAAGTCTAGCCTCCCAGGATTTGGCCCACAAAATGAGCATGAAATTGGGGGTAGGGTTCTAATCCACCTGAGATGTTTGTGTTTTTTCATCCTTTCATGTTGGAAAGGAGAAAACAGGTCCTGGGAAGGAAAATGGCTGTTCCCCAGTCCAGCCAGCTCACAAGTGGTAGCATCAAGATTGGGATCCAAGCCTTCTGACTCCGAGGCCAGGGTGCTTTCCCTGGTACCGTTCTTCTCCTCCCACCCCACCCCATCTCCCATCTGTGCTGGTAAATGTGCTTTTAATAGGGGGAAAACCTTTTCCTCATATGCGTAACATGGTGGAACTCTACGTCCCCTTTCAACCTACCATTTTATTTGCCGATGACTCTGGCCTTCCTTGGCAGAAACCATGAGGTGGGTCAAGGTCAGTCCTGACCTTCGGTGCTTATGGAACAGCAAGATCCGCAGGCAATCCCTCCAATGCCTAGTCATCCCAGTGAGTAGTCAATGGACAGTTCCCGGGGTACGGCAGCAGCCCAAGGCAAGCCACGTCATGACTGCCCGATGAATGGGTCGTGTGAATGAAGTAAACGTCCGTGATAATCATGGGAGAACAACCTGGGACTGATTGTCTTCGGACGGTGTGTGCGGATTTTTATTTTCTGATGATTATGCTTTCATGTTCTCGTTCGGAATCAGGAAAGCTAATTCAGGGAGCAGAGCTGGAAGGAACCGAGGTGACCTGTTACTCTACTATTTCTCTATATTCATTACAGAGGGGGAAACTGAGTCTAAGAGAGGGGAGACTTTCTCAGGCTAGGAAGTGGCAGAGCCTGGACAGAGCTGAGATGAGGACCTCCTTTTTTACTCCGTGTGTGTCCAAGCCAATAAGCATCTCCTACAGCCACAGCCTTCCAGGCACTAGGGATACAGAGAGCCAATGGAATTCGGCCTCTGCCCTCCCAGACTTATTACACTCTCCAGCAAATACAAAATATAAACAAACGGAGTCTATTCAAGAGGACAGAGGGGGTGCCCGTGATCAAGTGTCCAGAAGGGCTTCCAGAGGATGTGGTGCAGGAGCCAAGCCCAAAAGGAGGCAGTCGAGAAGGGAAACTGAGGAACAGCCTGGGAAGAGATGGGAAACTTGGTCAACCACAACAGGCCATTCTGGCTCCAACAAAGACGTCCCGAGAGAAATAATGTCACCTGCAAAAGGATGAGGTCTCTGGCCAGGATGAGGAATGTCTGTTTTAGACAAGAGGCAGCAGGGAACATGATGGTGACGGCAATCCGAGCTGTGATTTGGGGAGATTGTTTAGCAGTGTTGTGGAGGGTGCATTTGAAAGAGAAGCAGAGGGACTGGTGAGGAGGCCATGGCAGTAGAAGTAGGAGTCCAGAGGAGGGGAGAGATCCAAGGCAGGGCCATGCTTTTGGGGAGCACACATAGGGAAGGGCAAGAGCATAGGGACTAGTTATTGGATAGTTCTGGGGGTACCGTGCTGGGGTCCAGTAGAAAGAGGGGAATGTGAAGAGGTTCAAGAAAAACAACGTTTTATTTGGGACATTTTGAGTTTGAGATGCATCCAGGGTATGGAAACACCAAACCAAGGGGAACCTGTCTAGCGAGGGAAGCCATGATGCTTTTTTACGTTAAAAAAAGGGACGTTCCCATTTGGGAGCAGCTGGCAGAGAGTGTGCAGCAATTGTGCACATTTGTCTTTCAGAGTTGATCGTCCCAGCAAACATCTGTGTTCTCCTGCAAAGGAAAAGATTTTGTTTTCCTTGAACAAGTGGCCCTTGTGTAAAAAAAAAATTGGTTTTTGAATCCCTTAAAAACCTGTTACTCTTTGGTTAAACATTTAAAACCTGTTACTTAGATAGGACCAGGTTTCTGTTCACAGAAAAGGTGAAAGGTGAAAAACAGATGACCCAGACTGAAAATGGAGCCTGCAGGACTAGATATCCTAGGAGAAAATGATCTGAGGGTCATAGTGAATAACAAGTTCTTTATGAAACAAGTAGGGTAGTGCTTACTTACAAAGAAGCCAGTTTGTGGCTGAAATCAGGAAACCCTGAGCTCATTCTATCTGTTACACTCACTACAAATCTTACCTGATCTCTCAAATAGAAATCTTAAATAGATCACCAAAAAGATCCATGGTGAGGGTTGACTTAGAAAACCTCAACTTATATTGTACTATATTTTTATTTATTTTATTAGTTAATATTTCCCAATGCCATTTGCATCTGGTTTGGGCGGTACTCAGGGGCTCTATAGTCTATATTTGACCACCTTGCCTTAGAGAGTTTTCCATGTCCTTAACCTTTGTTTTGTGTCTCAGACCCCTCTGGCAGTCTCCTGGAGGCTCTGGACCCTTTCCCAGAAGAATTTTTGTCAATGCAGAAAATAAAATACAGAAGATTAAAAAGGAAACAAATTATACTGAAATATAGTTTCCAAAATATACATATTTTTACAAATACAGTATATTTTTTATAAATTATAATATTTGAAAAGGTTCACAGCCTGGAGTTTAAGAAGCCCTTCTAGTCTAGTGAGTTACACAGTAGGTTTGGGTGGAATCGCTGATTTACAGAACTTTTTATGTCAACATGATATATTGGTTGGAACATAAAATTGTGGTCTTGGAGCTAGGGGTCACAGAGAATTGGACATGACAACAAAAACAAGCCTTTCTGGGTCTCATTCTCCTTTTCTGTCAAGTCTAGGGGGCTGGCCTGGCTGGGTTCTGAGCTAGGCCAGCCCCCTAGACTTGACAGAGGAGGAGAATAAGACCCAGAAAGGCTTGTTTTTGTTGTCATGTCCAACTCTCTGTGACCCCTTTTTGGGGTTTTCTTGGCAGAGATACTGGAGTGGTCGGTCATTTCCTTCTCCAGCTCATTTTACAGATGAGGAAACTGAGGCAAATAGGGTAAATTGACATGCCCAGGGTCACACAGCTAGTAGGAGAGGGAGACTGGATTTGAATTCAAGTCCTCCTGTCTCTAGACTCAATACTCTATCCATTGTACCACCTCACTGCCCCATTTAGGCTCAATGTCCTAGTAAATGGGGATAATGATAGCATCTACCTCCCAGGAGGTCAAATGAGATACCTGTGTAAAATTGCAAACTCTCAAGTGCCATGTAAATACTATTGACATTATTATCATTTTTTGCCTTTCTCTTTATTCCAACTTCTCATGTTGCAGGTGGGGAAACTGAGGCTCATGTTGCTGAGGGACTTGCTGAAGGGTCACACAAACAGCCAGTAGCAGAGTAAGGCCTCGAACTCAGCTTCCCTGACCCCCAATGTGACACTTTCTCCACTTTCCCATAATTCCTCTTTTGAGATCAGACTTGGCACAGTGAGCCAGGGTTAGCTTTTCCTGGCAGGAGAGATCCTATCTCAGGGAACTCCATTCCTGTGGGAAGCTGGGTGGATGGAGACCTCAGTGAGAGCGGCAGACCCCTGTGTAGTAAAGCACCTCAGAGGGGTCATTTCATTGAGTTTCACACACAGGCTAGGGGAAATAGAGAGGCTGCCCTTCCCTCCCTTCTTTTTCAAGTAGGGGAAACTGAGGCACACAGAGACAAATGCTTGTTCCTGGAGCTCATCAGGTCAGGAATGAAATTTGAGCCAAGCTCTGATCGCTTCCTTTACTCCTTCTGGGGAGCTGGTCACACGTTGGAATGGATGCTCTTTGAGAAAGGGACTTTTTCTTGATTTTTTGGCTGTGTCACCTTCCCGCCTAGCGCAGAGGTGGTTCATAGAGGCTGGGTAACTGGGCAGCTGGAATTCCTTTCAATCAAGTGCTCCTTTTCCTAGTTTCTTGTTTCTTTCCATGTTCTGTTTTAATTTTGCCCCCAGTGACTGGCACATAGTAGGCATTTAATAAGTGCTCCTTGGTTTGAACAGGACACAAGAAGAGGCCTGAGTCCCTTGGAGCGGGGGACGGCAGTATTCTTTGCCCCCATCTCTGAATCCCTGGCACTCAGCCTTGCTCTTGCACCCAGTAAATCAGTCAATAAATGGGCATTTATAATGGGTGTCTGTGCAAAGCATTGTCACCAGTCCTGTACTTGAAGGTTCACTCCAGTCAATGGGATGGACTTCTTGTGGGATATTTGGAATGGATAAAATCCAGCCCCACCCCTTCCCCCACCCTCCAATTTCAATGATACTCATTCAATAAGTATTTAGTGAGTTTCTATTTGGGGCAAATGGCCACCATAGGCAAGGAATCAGGAAGGAAACCTTGGGTTCCAATCCTGTCTTTGATACTTATTAGCAGTGGGACCCTAAGCTAGTCCATTAAGCTCTCAGAGAGTCAGTTTTCCCCTTGTCTGTAAAATGAAGACGTTCCCCTTGTTGAATTTTAAGGTCCCTTCTCCATCTCCAAATGGGATCCATGGGACTGTAACGACAGTGACGTAGGAATGGAGCCTGGGCCCCAGAGGGGCTTACTGTCGGGAGGGGGGATAAGGCCTGCCATAGTGTGTGGCTTAGGTCCCAGAGTGCCCTTGGCCAAGAAAAACAAGCAGGGACCTGGGTATCGATATGGTTTCAGGTCGTATGGCCCGAGAGAAGTCTACTCCCCTGAGGCGAAGGCCCCTATAAAAGGAGGGGATGGGACCCTGGGTCTCCTCCTCACACTCCACCTGGGATCCCATGACGGGGTTATAAGGGGGATCAGTGAGGAAGGAGGAACGGCCCATCTGGGAGAGTCAGGGTGGCCATCCTGACCAGCTCACACTTGACCAGGACCTTGAAGGGTGGATGGGATGCCAACAGGGTAGGGGTAGGGGAGGAGGGAGTTAAAAAAGCCACTGAGCTGGGGCAGCTAGGTGGCGCAGTGGATAGAGCACCAGCCCTGAAGTCAGGAGGACCTGAGTTCAAATCTGGTCTCAGACACGTAACAGCTGTGTGCCCCTGACAAATTCATTAACCCCCATTTCCCCCAAAAAAAACAAAAAAAAAAAAAAAAAAAAAAAAAAGCCACTGAGCTGCACTCAGTGTGTAAGCACAAAATAAAGTGCACTAAGCTAAGACTGGGGCATGCAATTCCACAAGTGCTGACTAAACACCTACTACGTGCAAGACAAGGGACAGCAGAACACAGCAGAAAGAGAATTGACTGTGGATTAAAAAAAAAAAAAAACTAGATTCAAATTCTGGCACTAAGGTAAGACTGGGGCATGCAATTCCCC
>JAJPUD010012711.1:0-32742 GCA_023553655.1 Myrmecobius fasciatus | reverse complement strand
GATAGATAGATAGATAGATAGATAGATAGATAGATAGATAGATAGATAGACAGACGGACAGACAGACCAACAGACCAACAGACAGACAGACAGACAGATAGATAGATAGATAGATAGATAGATAGATAGATAGATAGATAGATAGATGGATAGATAGATACACTTCTGTGTGCTTGAATAGATAGATGATTGGCAGGCAATAGATCAGTAGATGATAGACAAATATGTTGATAGATGATAGACAAATAGATAGTAGGAAGAGCCAGAATACATCAATTAATAACTAGACACAGAGATAACAGACTTCTAAAGGCTGAAAGGTTGCAAGGGGCAAAAGCAGAGCTGTTTACTTGGGAGAGCTTTTCGGTTGTAAGAAACACTCCACACCTTGGAAGAGTCTGTCTTAAATCTCCCAATTGAGTATGAGGTAGCACAAAATGTCTTCATGCCTTTGGCCCTTGCCATTTATCTCCATCCAACCAGAAAGTGATTCTGGGAAGGAGAAGCAGGGAAAAGGACACAGGGCCCAGAACTTCCAGAGCTGGGAGCTGTTCACTACCACTGTCTTTTCTATTGGTACTTCCTCCTCCTCCTCCCCCATCCCCATCAAGGATTTGTGTATATTTGGGGTAAACTGCTGATATTTTATAATGACTGCACTTGTTATGCCTTTCCCACAGACCTGAGCCATTGGTAATTGGTATTTTTTACTTTTTATTTCCCACTGGCTGATTGTTAAGGGAAAGTGCCCTTTGGGGCCTTTGGAGATAATATTTGGAAGATGTAGCTATACATGGACATATATAAACTCACATATCTACATGCACAAAATAAGGGTGTATATTTCCCCATGTTACAGATAAGGAAGTTGAGTCCGTGAGAGGATTGTATACCATTTATCCCAACGTACACAGTAAGTGACAGAGCCAGGATTTCATACTTGTGCAAAACTCCTTGTCTGCTCCCCCCTCCAAACCATAGATTATCTGAATTATCTCCTCATTTTTCAGCTGTCTTCATGCCAAAGCACTAAGATTCCGGCCCCGTTCATTCACAAGCTTCCATGAAAGTCTTCCTGAGGTTCTTCACAGACATCTTTCTCATGTGGATGGAATTATTTTTTCATTTCCTTAGGAGCTGATCCACAGCTATTGGCCCATTTTCTGCCCCAGCATGGCGAGGACCAAGGGCATGAAGGCCTTTTTTGCCTCCTCATATTCAATTGGGAGATTCAAGACAGACCCTTTCAAGGTATATAATGTTTGCTTACATCTGAAAAGCCCTCCCAAGCTTACAATCTTTAACCCTTTTGAAATCTAAATGGAGCAATCTGCTATCTATGGATCTATTTATCATCTGTCAATCCATGTCTCTCTTCCTACTATTTATCTACCATTTATCACTATATTTGTCTGTCTACTGATCCCAGGCATTGAGGTCTAATGAGGTCCTTGAAAATTGAGCTGACTATCCCATATATAGATGTCAATGTTTTCTAGACTGAAATGGTTCTTTCTCCTTTCCTTCTAAGATGCTGTGCAGAATATTTAAATCATTCATTTTTTTGTAAACTTCTGAAGCAACCAGATTGACAAAAGTCCTTTAGGAGAACTTCCAGGGTCACTGCCCTCCCTGACCTCCAGAATTATCTTTTGCATTTAAGAATAAGCATTGACAGTAACATGGTCTTGGCTAGAATAATTTTCAGAGAGCGAGGCAGTATGGATAATAATAAAAAAGGAGAGAGAACAAGCAAAAGCAAGAGAATGAGAGAGAGAGACAAAGAAAAAGAGAGAGAGAAGGAGGGAGGGAGAGAGGGAGGGAGAGAGAGAGAAAGAAAAAGAGAGAGAAAAGGAGGGAGAAGAGGGAGGGAGGGAGAGAGACAGAGAGATATACAGAGAGAGAGAAAGACAGACAGAGAAACAGAGAGAGAGAGAGAGAGAGAGAGAGAGAAATAGAGAAATAGAGAGAAGGAGGGAGAGAGGGAGAGGGAAGAAGAAAGACAGAGACAGAAACAGAGAGACAGAGACAGAGAGAGTGTGCTGGGTGGCTTCAATCAAAAACCCATGATCTAGTTGCCAATAAACATTTATTAAGCTCCTACTGTGTGCCAGTTGCTGTGCTAGGCAGGCACTGGGAAAGCAAAGAAAGACAAAAGGCAGACCTGTTTTTGAGGAGCTTGTGAGACAAAAAGCAAACTTAAATGCACAAACAAGCTCTCCTGAGTAAGGAGCAAATAATCAAGAGAGAAGGCACCAGAATGGATGAGGAAGGCTCCCCGTAGGAAGGTGAAATCTTAGCTGGGACTTGAGGGAAGCAGAGAACAGTGTCACAAAAACCTTGGGAGAAGAAAACACCAAGGAGATGAGAATGATTGAATGATTGACCCCTCTTGAGGCTGGGGAGCGGTCAGCAGAGAGGAGGACTGAGAACAGGCCTTAGGACCTGATGGCGAAGAGCTCATGAGCAGCTTTGGAAAGAGAGCGGATGGACTGCCAAATTCTGAAGCGGAAAAGATAAGAAAATGAGACCGACCCACTGGGAGCCAAGGAGTTTGGACCCAAAATGGTGGAAGAGAGCAGGATGATGGGCTGGGTCAGATAAGGGGGGGTTGGAGCTCAGAACATGAGGCTGATGGGGAGGTCGGGCACAGCCGAGTCTGCACGGGGCGAGATTGGGGGTGCCAATCTCTGTTTGTGCCCAGTGGTGCCTTGGTATCTCCTCCACTGAGCTCGTCCAGGGCACGGCCAAGCCTTTCCCTTTGCTTCCCCAGGGCTCAGTACCCACAGGTTCAGAGAATTGCTGACCTGACTTGACGCCTTCGGGTTCTCAGGCACATTGGTCTGAGGGATAGAGAGGAAGGACCCTTTCCTCAGGGCTCCCCCAGGCAGGGCTGCCCTTGCCAAGGGCTTTGGCACGATGCCCAACTTATACCTGCATGAGAATCTCAGCCAAAATATCTCCAGGCAAGTCATCAGCCTGCCTCTGCTTGGGAGCCTTCGGTGATGGGGAACTCACTCTGATCAGTCTCTGTTGCTTCTCTACTTAGCAGAAGATTTTGTTTTGTTTTTCCTTTTTTGTTTCTTTGTTTGTTTTGTTTTTCTTGGCCTGAAGCCTGAACACGCCTCTTTGCATCTTTCACCCATTACTTGCAGTTCCTTTCCCTGAACCTCCCTGAATACCAGCCCACCCACAGGCATATGTACCTGGAATACAGAACTGAGAAATCCAGCTGACATCCAACATCTGAACCACATAGGTTCATTGTGGCAAGGACCTCTGTAAAAAAAATACCCTAAATATGGGCAAGTCTTCTGGAACCTTAACTTTACTGTGTCATCTTTATCATGTGTGCTACAAGCCATACCTATTTCTCCTTCCCACAGCCCTAGGATGAATTCATAGAATCGCCACGTACCTGAATCTCTGAAGAAGGGAACAGCAGTTAGCACAACACTGGTACTTATTAAACACGTAATACGTTTGTCTTTCATTTTTGAAGACCACCAATGACATCATAGGTGATGCCCTTGATGTAATACAGCTTTAGGGGAGACAGCAATGATTTTGAGGTCCCCTGATCTTAGGGGGGCTTCTGTTCTAACAATAAGTCCCTAATCCTAAATCTCCTGGCTTTGCAGTCTGCCTCAGGGACTTCCCACACTCCCAATGTAGTAGCAGCAATCTGTGTGATTCTGAGTAGACCACTGCTCTATTCATTGCTGACTTGTCTGATCGCTTCAGGACCAAGCTCCTGAGACAATAGTGATCATCTGTTGGTCAGTGAGAACCAAATTCTGGACCCCACTCCCTGACTTTCTCCCTGGGCCACAGAATTAGCATGTCGGTGACAGAAAACTGGATAGAGCTACCCCCTCTCTCTTAGCTCTTTGCTAATTTCTTTTGGAACTTAGCCCACTCTAACTGGCGTTATGATTGCAATAAAACTTTGCCCCTTGATCAGGAGATGGGATCAAGCCTGTAAAGTCTTTTGAGATACCTCGTATCACTGATCTGTGACCCCAAACTTTTGGGGTCCCCTTCCCAACCTCAACGTCCTGATCTCAAAATCCTGGATTTAAGTGATGCAATACTGGACAAAGACATCAACCTCACTTTCTTTTCTGGAGTCATCCCAGTCCAGGGACAGGACAAAAGCCAGGTTGTCCAGCAATGACCTGGGATGCAGAGGATGACCTTGACATCTTCAATGTCTAACCAAATCCTAGTGCTCCATGGTGTCTGCTTCAGCTGCTTGTATGGCCCTTGGAGCAAACTATTCTCATCCACCCATTGTACCAGGGAAAGTCTTCACGGACTTGGTGTGAACACCCCCCTGACTCACAGAGGTTTTGGTCGGGTCAGTTACTCTCAACCCAGTTTGGTCTGTCTGCCATGATGGTTCTACTGCAGTGTAGCTGCTTCTCAGAGCCACAGGTGAGAACTGAGTGTCAAGAAGAAGCCTAAGGGAGAGGAGCAAGCCTAACAAGGGCTCTGAAGCCCTCCCACCAGAATGCTGTTGTTTACCCTTTGTTCTCAGAGGACCATGACATCAGGAAGGTGATACCATGCAAGTGGATTGGATTTAAGTGTGGGAGGGTTGTGCAAGGTCACCCACCTCACTTTCCCCTCTAGAGCCATCTGGGTGACAAAATACAGATCAAGACAACAGGAGATGGCCCTGGATGAAATGGGGAACCTTGCTTGGCCTTTTAAGCTAAGCTCTTCATCTGGTCTCAATTTGACTGAGACCACACCTGTTCAGTGATTAAGGCTAGGTAGCAATTGAGGCAAAGAATCTCTTTCACCCAAAAATAATCTAAATAAATGAATGAATCTGGAAGGGGAAGACCCACAAGGTTTCTGCTCTTTACATTCAAAATGAGTCAGCCAAAACCCAAAGAGTGACCAAATGGGGCTTGGCCTAGGACCTATTGGTGGCCAATTAGAATCAGATTGGTTTTGGTTTAAAGCCTGGTCCTTAAGAAAGAAATCTAACCAGTAAACCCCAAGATATCTTGGGAGGATTCAGAGGTGCAAAAGAGAAAAAAAGGTTTTAAGAGCATAGACCTCCCTGACCTCCCCCCATACATACACCCATAAATACTTAATAAATGCTTGTTGACTTGACCTTAGTCACCTTCTAGTCAAATTCATACCTGAAAAATATACTCTATTTCCATAAATCTTGAGAAATAAGTGCATAGGATTTCCATTAATGGGACCCTAAGGCAGCATTTCATTTCTGGTCAGCTCCAGTTTAGGCTCAAGCCTAAATCCATGCCTTTTTCAACTTCTCCCCATTGTTCCTGGTTCCTCCCTCTTGGATCCAATCAAAGAAATCTGACCTTCAAATCCTGTTTCCTCCCTTCTTTAGGCCAGATGTGTCCAGTTTCTTCAACTCTCCCTCATATGTCATAAACTTGGGGTATTCTGCCTTGCTCTGTCTTTCCAAAATCCTCCTAGTTTTTTTCATGTTTTTCCTAAACTGTAGCATCCAAAGATGAAGAGAATACTCTAGAAGTAATCTAAGCAACACAGGGCATTCGGAGCTATTACCCCCTTGTTCCTGGTAGCTCTCTGTACTTCCTCTAATATAGTTCAAAAAAAAAAGTGCAGTCTTATGGGACTGTCACAACACACTTTTGACTTATATTGAGTTTCCCATCTTTTTAGAGAACCTAAAGTCTAGCCACATTTTTCTTATCTTGTACTTGTAAATTGGCTGAAACCAAATTTAAAATTTTATATTTATTCCTTTAAGTTTGGACCCCAAACATAGGCCATATAGACTGAATGTAGCCTATAATGTGCCTGAGTATAACCTGAAGCAGGCTAAAATGTGACTGGGGACGATTTCACAAAATAAATACAAATACAATAAAACAGGTTATATTACACTTTAGAACTGAGTCAACATGTTGCCTGCAGAGATCTTTATGTCCTGATTAGTGGCTTTTGAAAACATTGTTCTAAGTATATCAAACTCTTTAGAACCTGATTCTGTCATCCCCTGTGATTCCTCATGCTTCCCAGATTCACATCATCTTCCTTTGGTAAACATCAATTAAAAGGTTAAGTGCCATAGAGCAAGTACAGAGGCCTAGACCACTCCACTATAGACCTCCTTTCAAGATGAAACTAGGCCATTAATTTCTAGGGCTTCCTATTCCAATCCCTGCCTGAAGAATGAATCTCTGTGACAGCATCTCATCAACTAATTGCCCACCATCTGCTTGAAAACTTGCAGTGATGGGGAACTCACTATCTGCTGAAAGGAGTATATTCCATTATTGAAGAGCTCTGATTGTTATAAATTACTTTTCTTTTAACTACTTTTTAACTACTTCTGTTATAAATCACATTGGCTAAAATCTCCCACTCTTATCTGGATTCCTATCAGGCTTGTTTTGGTCTCTGGGGCCAAGAAGATCCAATCCGATCTTCCTTGCCTAGGCGGTACTTGATGAAATACATATTGTCTCTTCTGTTCAAAGAGCATGCTGGGGCTGGAGATACAAAGATGAAAATGGCCCAGTCACCAGTTCTTGTTTATTCTGAGCTGTCTCTTCTTCAGACTAAATATCTCAAGTTTCTTCAACTCATATTTTGATAGTATGATCTCTAGTCCAGTTCCTATCCCATTGTCTGCCCCATCTTACCGGTGCATCTCCTACAAAGTACCCAGACTTGGATGCAATAGTCCAGTTCCTATCCCACTCTCCATTAAGTCTGTCCCATCTTACTGGTGCATCTCCTACAAAGTACCCAGACTTGGTTGCAATAGTCCAGCTTGGGTTTCTTGGAGTCTACACTTGGGCAAGGCAAGATTATATGGTTTTCATATAATTTGTTCCAGTAATGGAACATCTATGGTAATACAGATGCATCTGTAAATCCTCAATTCTATGTATCTCTTCTCTGAGTCAATGAGCTTGTCAGATGGTTTTCTCAGGACTGGAAAGATCTGTTTGCAAATGTTAATCAGCTTTGCTAGCTAAAAAAGAACATTCATGAAACTTTCTTGAGTCAATATTTTCCTTAGCCATTTTCAGAAAGAGATCTTCTGAATCCACTCTGGGCTGTCCTATTTGAAAGCAAGGAGAGAATCCTTATGGTTTCTTTGAGATCAAAAAG
This sequence comes from Myrmecobius fasciatus, assembly GCA_023553655.1. Taxonomy (NCBI): domain Eukaryota; kingdom Metazoa; phylum Chordata; class Mammalia; order Dasyuromorphia; family Myrmecobiidae; genus Myrmecobius; species Myrmecobius fasciatus. The sequence goes on along the minus strand of JAJPUD010012711.1, from coordinate 25,605 downwards.
ACAAAATAATTCTGAATTCAGCCTAGCAGCCCTATGGTTCCCTTGGTCATAATCTCACCATTCTCCATGTATTATGGATTCATGTCCAACCTGACCATCAGTGAGGGAGTTGGTGCAAAGCAGTTGGAAACGCCATTGAACTCAGCAATAGTGTGGAGGCTGGGCTCTGACTCCGAGGAACTGTTTGTGACTCTGAACATAGACTCTTCTGCTCCGATTCTGAGCTCTGTCATCTGTAAGATGAAGTAAGGCACTGCACTTTTACTGCCTTCCTTCCAGGGCAATCCTAAATGCCCTAGCAGGGAATGTGTCCCAACATCAAGAGCAATAGATACTGGGAACATTGCACAGTTCCCAACATTCATTAAGAGAGTTGGTAAGGACCTTGGACAGCATTATCTACCTCCATAATGTCTCTCAGATCCATCCCCTTCTCTGCACTCACATGGCCCCAGGCAGCTTCTGCCTGAAATACTGAATTAGTTTTCCAAGTGTATTCCTTGTTCCCAGTCTCTTCCCCACTTTACTCCGCCTTCCAAAGCTGCCCAAATAACATCTGGCCCAAATAATATTTTACCTAGAAGTCTAAGGTTACTGAGTATCTTGGGCTCCAAGTTATGCTGAGATTATTAATAATAGGCTGATAGGGAAAGGGGGTTACCAGGTGCCTTGAAGATTGTCAGATCAATCCAGGCTGTAAAGCAAAGTAGGTTAAGGCTCTCAAACCCTCAGACTGGACTGCACCCATATGTTGACCTTACACATCTATACTGAATGAAATAAGGGGAGCAAGTGCTTAAAGGAAGAAAAAAAAGATAGGGGAGGATGTAAGCAGGCTACAAGTCCCATCCCCATCATCTTACATATGATGAAACTGAAACCTGTAGAGTTTAGTAAGCATTAGCAGGAACATTTGAAGTTAGGTCCCTCAATTCTAGAACCAGTGATCGTTCCATTGGTCCACACTGCCTCCTTTCTTCCTTCCCCATCTTTGTAGCCTCTTTCCATCTCAGACAACTAGGTGGTATTGAAGTGGATAGAGCATTGGACTGGAGTCAGGCAAGCTCATCTTCCTGAGTTCAAATCTGTCCTCAGATTTCTGTATGTGTGAGTGACCCTGGCAAGTCATTTAACCCTATTTGCCTCAGTTTTCTCAGCTGCAAAATGAGTCAGAGAATGAAATGGCAAGAAACTTCAGTATTTTTGCCAAGAAAATCCCAAAAGGGATCACAACAACTTGAAAACAATTGAAAAATGACTGGACAACAACTGTCTAACTTAACCACATAGCTTTATAGTAGGATATTGTTCTTTTTAGGTTAAAAACTCATGGATACTTGGAGTACTTGGGGTAAGGGTACACTCTGATGCGGTGATATTCCTCTCAGCCCAATCAACTCTGCTTGGCAGTGGATCTCTCTAGGGGGATGGGTCACATCAATAAAACACTTCCTAAAGATTATCCATTCCAATCATATGTGATAATCTTTAAAGGAATACTTAACGCAGTGCCTGGCTCATACATAAAGGCTTCTTTCCTTCCTCTTTTCCTCCTCCATATGAAGGATGAGCTCCTCCTCCCTGGAGGGCTACAAGCAGGGGGTGACTGACCATTCATTCTTGTACAGGGACAGCTTCGTTTCCATGGCCTATGAGATCCTTTCCAATTCTGAGATGCAGTTTCCTTGAAGTCAATATTTCCTTTTGATGTTAAGACTCTAAGCAATCTCTCTTTGCCTTTCTCTCAGGCTGACCAAGATTCTTAAAGAAGGCACAACTTTATCCAGAGCTCTAAAAAAAATAGAAATGCTAGAAAGAGAAATCAGTTATTTCTTTGACCTTGGGAACCAGTTGATTCAGGCTATTGGCTATGATCCTGGAGTCTGTCCAAAGCCAAAGGTACTCAATGTTTGCTGGGAAGCTGCAGGGAATGCTTTCAAAGAGAGACAATTAAAAGGGTGAAACTTTATTGTTTTAGATCTTTATTTTTTTTAATGTCTATTAATTAGAAACAGAATATGAAACTTTGAACTTAGCAATTAACATTTTCCACTCTCCAATAATGGCTATGGGCAGTGGTGTTTCCTAATCATCAGTATTTAAACCAAGGATTCAAGATAAGAAATACAAAAGAGAGAGAAAAGGAGAGTAGAAAGAGCTCTGCCTGGGGAGTTAGTGGGAGAGATCATCAATCTTGCATAAGGAACTGGGGCCATTTTCTCTCCCTCTACCAAGCCAGAGTGAAGTTTTTAAAGGTCTCCTGTTTGTTTCCCCCACCCCCATTTTTTTTCTAGATTCACACCCTGAGGCAGAGAACAGGCACATGAACAATGTTGTAGGGAGGCAGAGAGTAAGCAATCAATTCCATCCTGTCTCTATGATATCTTAATGGTGTGCAGCTATGTCCTTACACATATATAGTGTTTTATAGTTGGTGAATCCAATTTAGGTACATTTTAAAAAGCATGATGAGTGAGGGAGGCTATGAGAGCAGGGATTCAGAAACCTCTGTTCAAGGATGACACAAAGTTTCTAAAGAGAGAAACTGGTTTTTTTGTCCATCTGTTGGTGTGTCTCTAGCATCTGAGAAGTCCTGGGTTCCAATGTCTTCCTCCTGATATACACTGACTCCAGTGGTAAGTATTTAATCTTTCAGTGCCCTGGGCAATCCTCTAAAACCATGAATTACACAAGGGATTAAGGATCAAATTGATGAAGGAAATATAAAAACTGAAAGTTCTTCCTATCAGTGAAATCCTAGATGTGGAAAACATTTCCCTTAACACCTCCTCTCCCCCAAAAAGATCAGCATCAGATTCAGTGTCTCCACAAGTCATCACTCAAGGTTTTGAATTGACTTAAAGCTCCAGATCTGCTACTGAGTCATGGGATTGCCTTAATTAAATCACTATCTCTGGCTGGCTTGAATTTTCCTACAATATAAATTACAGGGATTAGAGTAAATAGTGCTAACAATGATAAGTGTGGAAATATATATACATATAGTTGATTTGCCAAGTATTTTAACATAATTAACATGTAGTGGATTTCTTGCCATCTAGGGGAGGAGTGGAGACTGGGGGGGGAGGAATTTGTAACAGGAAGCTTTGTAAAGGTCAATGTTGAAGAATTACCCATACATGTGTTTTGCAAATAAAAAGCTTTAATGAAAAAAAAAGTAAATGGTGCTAAGGACACTCCAAACACTAGGAGTCTACACTTGTATCCTAGTCTTTTTATACCTGTGCTTGGAAAGATCAGGATGCCAGAACATCCAAGCTGGCTGAGACATTTGAAGTTTTTCAGCCATGTTCACACAATCAGCTGTGTGATTCTGTTGGGGGTTTTCTTGGCAAAGATACTGAAGTGGTTTCTCATTTCCTTCTCCAGCTCATTTTACAGATAAGAAAACTGAGGCAAACAAGTTTCGATGACTTGCCCAGAGTCTTACAACTAGTAGTGTTTGAGGAAGCTGAATCTTCCTGACTCCAGGTACAGTGCTCTGTCCTCCATGGTGTCACCTAGCTGCCCCTGGGAAGGAAACCCAGAATCTAGAATGTCAGATTTTGACAGGTAGGCTAAAACAGTAGAAAGAGTTCTAGACTTGAAATTAGAAGAGACTAGGTTTAAATACTGCTTCTGACCTTTCCTGGGTGTGTGAAAATTAGCAAGACCTTGCTGAGCCTCAATTTCCTTTTCTGTAAAATGGGGATAATAACCATTATAGAACTTAAACTTCATGGGATTTTTTTTCAGAGCATCAAATGAATTAATAACGCTTAACATTTATGTTCCTTTCTCTAAGATGTGCAAATTACTTTGCATATGCCATGTCATTTGATCCTCACCACAACTTTGGGAGGCAGGTACTATATGACCACCATTTTATTTTATTTTTTATTTTAATACACATTGCTTTATGAATCATGTTGAGAGAGAAAAATCAAATGAAAGGGAAAAACCATGGGAGAGGAAAAAACAAGAAAAAAGAAGTGAGCCTAGCATGTTTTAATTTACATTCAGTCTCCAGAATTCTTCTGGATGCAGATGACATTTTCTGTCCCAAGTCTACTGGGATTGCCTTGGATCACTGAACCTCTGAGAAGAACCAAGCCTTTCGTAGTTGATCATCACACATCTTGCTGTTATTGTGTACAATGTCTTCGTGGTTCTGCTTGTTTCCCTCAGCATCAGTTCATGTAAATCTTTTCAGGTCTTTCTAAAATCAGCCTGTTCATCATTTTTTAGAGAACAAAATATTCCATCACCTGCATATACCACAGCTTATTCAGCCATCCCCCAATTTGGGGGCATCAACTCATTTTCAAATTCTTTGTTACCATGAAAAGAGCTGCTACAAACATTTTTGCACACATGGGTCCTTTTCTATAACCCCCATTTTAAAGATGAGCTAAGGCTGGTGCATGTTAAGTAGATTGGTGGAATCAGCTGCTAGTAAGTAGCTGAGGCACGATTTATACTCAATTCTTACCCACTGTGTCCCCTAGCTGCCTATTGATGATAATGGCCCTAACTCACTCGCAACTTAAAAGGGATATAGAAATAGCACGGGTTGTTATTAATAAAAAGAGTCTGAGGGTCTAGAGGTGATGGGATTTGCTTATGTTTAAATGATCTAGAAAGTGGGAGACACAATTGAACCCAGAACCTGTGCCTCTCAGTCTAGCATTCTTGGAAGGAACTTCATCTGAAAAGCCCGACGGTCATCGGATTGTTTTGGGTTCTTTTTCACGGATTCTATTTAAACTTCCTCAGTGGAGATCCCACAGAAAGTTCTCTTAGGTGTGAACCAACCTAGTCAGCTGCCAGCGAGGGAGGCCCGGTGAGGGTCGGCCGGCCCACCTGAACTCCTTCGGGGAACAGTCCTTGCTCGGCGCCTGGCTGGGCCCTCTCTCTCCCAAAGCCCGGCCAAGAGGGCTCTGGGGTCTTTCCCAACCTCGGAAACAAGGGACCATCCTGACCGTCAGATCCAACGTGCCATGAGCTCCACAGAATTTCTTTTCTCTCCACAGAGAATTAGCAGCTGCCAAAGGAGACGTGTCTATAGGGCCCTGTGCCCCGCCCCGGGCTTTGCTCCGTCCAGCCCGAAAACCAAAGGTTCTCCATTCTGAAGAACCGGGGAGAAGAGATCAAAGGCTGGTGACTCACCAATCCCATCTGCTTTCAACTGAGAAGGAAGGAGCTTTACCAGGGAGCCCTCAGAGGAGCTGGCCAGCAAGAGGTGCTGAAAGGAGCCGAATTAACGGTCAGTCCCGGAGGACTGATTTCTGGGGAGGGCAGAGCAAAAATGGGGGGAGAGGAGGAAGAGAAGGGGAAATGTCTGCAGAGAAAATAGTCTGTATTCAACCGACAGCGCCTTGGTCTTTATTGGGTGAGCCTGAACAAGTCTTCCCACCCACAGCCCCTCCCCAAGACCTTCTCCACCTGTCTCTGTTTTTCAGCTCCTTGCTGTGCGCACTTTCAGCCCTTCAGAATGTAAGCTTCTCGAAGGCACTTTATATTCTTCTTCTTTCTTTATTTGTATCTCTAATTGCTTAGCAAGTAGGAAAGGATATATCTGTATATCTATCTATTTATCTATATGTTATATATATATATATATGTATATGTATCTATCTATTTATCTATATTTATAGATAGATAGATTAATATATACATATAGCTGTCTCTTTTCCTTCTCTGGACCACATTTTCCTCATTGTAAATTAAGGAAATAGTTTCTGAGAATTGTCTCTAAATCTAGGATACTAGGATAATAAGAATAGTTATTATCAAAAGTATTAGAGAACAAGAATCGCTGTATATTATTTTAATTATTAGAGGTATCTGTGTGACACAGAGCACAGTGTTAAAGTCAGCAAGATCCAAGTTCAAATTCTGGCTCAGACATCCAGGGCAAGTCACTTACCCTGTGTCAGCCTCAGTTTCCATATCTTTACAATGAGAATAATAATGGCATCTATCTCACAGACTGTTGTAAGGCTTAGGTGAGATTATCTGTAATGTGTTTTCAAACATTAAAGGGACATATAGATATAGATATGATATATGCTAATTATAATACTGTATCATTTCATCAGTAGACATTTGTTATATATTAAGCATAATGCTATGTGGTAGGAATATGGATATAAAGAATCAAACACTCCTACTCCCAATGAGCTCATATTCTAATAGGAAGGCAACAAGCACATCTTAGAAAAATACAAAAAGAAGAAATATAAATAAATTCCAAGAAATTCATTACAAGAAAGTTGGGAGAGGACCGGTATTATATATAATAAAATTTGACAAAACAATTCTTATAAATGAACTATTAGGCTATGAACTAGATAAATTCTAGGGTCTTCTCCAATTCTAAAGCTTATCATTGGAAGGGAGGGGACCAGGGTGGGCCGTGGAGAACAGCCCTTTTTGGAATATATGACTTTCTGACTTGCATTTTGGAAACTGAATAGTGCTTCCCATGATACCAGGCTGCTCCCTAATGGAAATCCCCAATTTTTGAAAACCTGTATTCTGGCCTCAGAGTCCTGGAGATTTGAATTGAAGTTACCCATGATTCAAAGGCCAGCAGAGAGATACATGGTGGGTGTAAAAGGGCATCTCATAACAACAAAAAGGTAGTGAGCCCATCAGGGAACAAGAGAGGAAAACTAAATAAAAAAGTCTGCCTAGGACTACACTGGTAACTCTCCAGTGAGTATAGATCTAGAAAAAGGCTTCCCATGTGCTGGATAGATGTTCTATGGAACACTGATGGGAGAATAGAGAAGAATCACAGATTGAGAAGTTGTGTTTGATGGTGACTTGTGTCTCGGAGAGAATACACACACACACACATCAGTGAGGTCAAAAAGATGCTGATTAATTAAAGTCTACACAAGACATTCAAAAGTAATGATAGAGATGGATGGATGAAAATATGGATAAACAGAGATGAATGGATGGATAGATAGATATAGACAATTTAAGTACTTACTACATGTCAGGCACTAAGACTTTGTTTCGAGACCCCATGCTGTCATAAACTCATTGTATGGGCTTACCAACTAACCTCTCTTGATATTTCTCTCCTTATTTGTATAACCAAGATAATTAAATCTGATCCCAACAACCTAAGAGAAGCATTGAGTAGACCCAGTAAAATAATTCATAGGACAATATGAAAATATTATAGAGTAACTGCATTATCCTCAGTCTAGCTCTGGGGTACTTTTCCAAACTTATTGCATGTCCTTCCTAGTCAATCACTCCATAATGAAATCAAACTGGTGGACGTCCATCCTTCACTCTGCATCTTTGTGCAGGCTGAACTTGTAGAGTCTGCAAAGTTCTGCCTCTTTATTTCTGCCCCCTGGAATTCTTAAATCCCTACAAGGATCAGCTCAAGTGTTATCTGATATAAGAATACACACACACACACACACACACACACACACACACACACAAATGAGTGCTTCTTTTGCCCTCCCAGTGACTTTGGATTTACTTTCTGGAGCCATCATATATAGTTATTTATGAATATATAATGAGTTGTGCTCCTATGAAATGTAAGCTTCTTAAGGGCACCTAACTAAGCGATTGACACAGAAGAAGCCACTTCCTAAGTTCTGGAGGAACACCATTTCTAATTTGTGCTACTCTGATTTCTGGGAGATTTGCAGGGGAGGTTTTCATTTGGACTTCTAGGTCTTCCAGTCCAGCTCCCCTCACACTGAGAGATGAGCCCTCAGGGACAAACTCTCCTTACTCGGTCTTGCCAAATTAGAATGCACATCGAGTTACCCAAGAGTTCTGAGTGACCTTGTTGTTGTTTTTTTAATCAGTATAAATTGATCATTTGTAATGTAACTGTCCTTTATAACTTATTTATAACTGTAAAGTCTTTTGGCACTGATTATCATTCAAGAAGCTGGAGTCCCAAGACTATCAGACTGAATTCACAGTAGATATAGGATTGGAGGGAGGAGAAAGAGTAAATGGAGCTCAGAATCTGGACTCATTCAGGTCCAAGTTCTGGCAGTAAATAGCTAATAAGTCTTAGGGGAGTCATTTCAGTTCTCAAAGGTTCAATGTGCTTATTTGGAAAATGTAGATTGAATTAAAGTCATGATGAAGTACCTTGATAGAAATAGAAGCAATTACTTCAAATTTTAACAAATAGATGCTGATTTGTGCCAGCTACTGTGCTAGGGTAGAGGTATCTAATGATAAAAAGGAAGAGCAGATCTTGCCTTCAAGGAGAGCCGTTCATTCGAAGAAGTTAATCTAACACAGATTTACACAGATAACCAAATGCAAAATAATTGAAAGAGGGTGAAAATGATCATGAATTGGGGGGTGTCAGCTGGTATGTGAGCTGAACCTTAAAGGAACATGAGGATTCTAGGAGGGGAAAATGAGGAAGGAATGAGTGCCAGGCTGGGCCAAAATATAGAAGTAGGAGACAAAGTACCTTCCTCCAGGGGCAGAGGACATGATTCAGTTTTGCAAGAATGAAAAGAGGAAAGAGAATAATTATTTCTTAACTGCTTATTATGTGCCAAAAACTGTGGTAAGTTCTTTACAAGTAACTCTTTTGATTCTCACTATAACCCTGGGATGTTAGTGTTAGTATTATCCTCATTTTGCAGATGAGGAAACCTAGACAAACAGAAGTCAAATGACTTGTCTGAGGTCACACAGCTATTAAGTTCTTGAGTCTCCATTTGAACTCAGATCTTTCTAACTCTAGGTCCAGTTTTCTAGCCACTGTACCTGGCTGCCTAAGTTACACCTCCATATGTTTATACATGCATACATACATACATAATCATATATGTATAAACATAATCATAGAAAAATATATTATACATGGCAAATATGTATATACTTACATGTGTGTGTATATTTGTGTGTATGTACAATACATATCCAGAATAAATAGTGAAAGGAAATCTGAAGGAAAAGGAATGGACTGCCATGTGCAATAGGGATTAAATTACATCTTGAAGGAAGCCGAGGGCTCTGAGAGTTGGAGGAGAAGAGGGGAGCATTCCAGCCATGGAGGACACTCAGCCCATACAAAGGCACAGACATAGATGCTAGAGTGCTGAGTTTGAGGAACAGCAAGAAAACCAAATGATTCCCAAGCATCAGTCACTTCCAGATATTAGCAATAATTATTATTCTCATACTTCCTTGGAAGGAAGAGGATGCTTGTTTTACTGAATGACAAAATGACATACCTGAATAGGAATCCTCTTCATAATCCTCTCTGCCCTGACAGGTTATCCAAACGCTTCTTGGAGCTCTCCAGTGACAGGGAGCTCATCCTTTCTCCAGGCAGCCCATCCCATAGCTCCCATTGTTAGGAATCATTGCTCTTTTCCATGACATCAAACTTATATCTTTCGTTTTGCAGCTTGTGCCTGCTCTCCTTTGAGATGCTTTTGGGGGCAAAGAGAACAAATCCATCCCCTTTCTTGTGCCAGACCTTTAAATATGATTCACAGGTTTCATATCCACCTACTCCCATTCCTCTCATCTCCAGAAGAAAAGTCCTGAGTTCCTTCAATTCTTTCTTCTATGATATGACCAACCTGTACTTTCACAGTCTTGGCTGTCCCCCCCACCCCGACACAAGCTCATCAATATCTAGCCAATCATGTTTTTTAATGAAGTAATTTTGTCAAGGCAAGAGGCAGTGGGGTCGTTCCCTTTCTGTCCCCAGTCATTCTGGGTCTTTTAATTCAGCTTAAGGCTTCTTTGGGATTTTTGACTGCTGTATCATAACACTGAAGTCCAAGATTCAAGCTGCTGTTCCATGAGAACATCCTGAGTCACAAAGACTTGTTCTGATAACCAAACTCTGACACTGACTAGCTCTGCAACTGGTCAAATCACATAAGAACAATCACAACACAACCATCACCACAATAGTAATAATAGCCAGTATTTATAGAGTGTCTTCTATATTCATTTGCCATTATTATTTTTATTTTGCAGATGAGGAAACTGAGATAAAGAGCTTGAGTAACTTGTCCAAGGTTCCATAACTAATAAGAATCTGAGGTTGAATTTTAACTCAAATCTTTAAGACTCCAAGTCTGATATTCTATCCAGTCCTATTGTTGTTCAATCATTTTCAGTCATGTTGAATTCTGTGTGACTGCAGTTGCGGTTTTCTTGAAATGGTTGGTCATTTCCTTCTCCAGATCATTTTACAGATTAGGAAACTGAAGTAAATGATGTCACACAGCCAGTAAATGTCTGAGACTGAATTTGCACTCGGGTCCCATTCTTTATTTTTTAACTTTTTCTTTTTTTTTAAATGTATTTTTTATTATTTATTTTTATCATTGTTATTTTTCCTTTTCCTTTTTTTTAATTGAAGATTTTTATTTTCAAAACATATGCAAGGATAATTTTTCAACATGGATCCTTGCAAAACCTTTTGTTCCAATTTTTCCCTCTCTTCCCCCCATCCCCCCCAGATGGCAAGTAATTCAATATATGCTAAATATAGCCAAAATATGTAAATCAAATATAGGCATATGTATTTATACAATCATCTTGCTGCACAAGAAAAATCAGATCAAAAAGGGAAAAAATGAGAAAGAAAATAAAATTCAAGCAAACAACAAAAGAAATGAAAATGCTATGTTGTGGTCCACACTCAGTTCCCACAGTCCTCTCTCTGGATGCAGATGACTCTCTCCATCACCAGACCAATGGAACTGGCCCAAATCATCTCATTGTTGAGAAGAGCCACATCCATCAGCATTGATCATCAAATAATCTTGCTGTTGCCCCAAACAATGATCTCCACTCAGGTCCCATTCTAACCATTGTACAACCTATTTAATGTTTCTATTCATCAGAGGGGGCTGGACTTAGTGGTCTCTGAGATCCCTTTCTAGCCCCCAATTAATGATTCTTTGAAATGAAATTTGATAAAGGATAAATAGAAAATACAGCATGTGGGTTAAAAAAAATCAGCTTCAGAAATCCAAGATGAGGGAGCAATGGGTAGATAGTACGATTCATCTTAAAAACAACTGAGGCTGGGGCAGCTAGGTGGTGCAGTGGAGAGAGCATCAGTCCTAAAGTTAGGAGGACCTGAGTTCAAGTCTGATCAGACATTCAACACTTTCTAGCTATGTGACCATGAGCAAGTCTCTTAACCTCAATTGCCTCAGGAAAAAAAAAACAAACAACTGAGGCAGACATGGATTCCAAGTTCCATAGGATTCCATGGGATGATTCTAGATTTGATTCCCTCTGGTGTGGACAGCATGTCTGCTGGCAAATTCTTTTGATCCAGCATTTAACTCCATCAAGATCTCTTTGGATCCTGACTTACCATCAAAAATGGTGGCTCTGTCTCCTAGCTTTGAGTCAGGCCCAAAATGTTAAGTGATGTATTCAAAGGTTAGGTGGCAAAAAGAGGATTCTGATAGAGACAAATAAGGAGATATAAAAAATTCTTTGTGAGTCTTTAAACTCTATATAAATGCTGACTGGTATTATTAAATTAACTTCTGGCAACTCTAAGGTCGGCAACTCTCTCCATTATAACACACTGGCCTCTAATGGAAATATTTAAACCAATAATCTAGATTTTGTCACCTGGTCTTGTCTAAATCTGTTTAATCATCTAGTCCACATCTCTCCATCTTTTTCTTAAACAAAGTGTAATGGGGTAATCACAACCTCTTTCTCATATGCTCTGGGTAAAAGATGCTCAGGGAGCATGTATTGAACTGAGCCGAGCTACTCTCTAGGCTAAAGGATCTAAGTGGCTAGTTCAGTGCTACAGACTTAACCCTTTGGGATGATGAGCCAATCCTGTTATTTACCCTTGAATCAGGAAGAGCTGCTTACTCAGGAGACTTGAAAGGAAAAGAGAATTTCTGCTCTTTCTGTCATTCTCCTCTTCCTCTCTCTGGAATATGAATTTGCTCCCTGCTCCCCCTAAGCTGCTTATAGCAATGCTGTCCTGGTGAGCTTGTGATTGAACCTTAGGCTCTGGTTAACCCTAATCCTGAGCAGAAGGAGGGAAAACACATATCCTAAGCTGTACATTTATATTCTTGGAGTCAACTCCAGGAGTCTGAAAAATTGAAAGCTCCTAGGTCACAGTTCTTAATAATTACTGGTAGGAGTAGGTTTATGCAACCAAATGCTCCAGAGGAAAGATGACCCCGAAAGGGTCATTAGCCTTTGAGCAAGATAGCAGAGATAGGAGATGGAGAGTGGCCCTATTGAGAAAAAAAAACCCTGCATTTTACTGCCCAAGCTCTGGGAAACCCAAAAGGAGGAACATTCACTGACTTTTGGATCTTAATTCAGTCTGTTGTTCTTTAAGTGGACCTTTATTACAGCCCACCCCAGGAAGAGACTTCCAGTAGATTTCTTTGCAGAATTCAGTGCTATGATCAAAGCACCATAACTCCACAGTGACTGTATCCAATCAGAAAGTCAAGTTATGATTTCAACCCCTAAGGTTATATCTCCCCTTCTGAAAGAAACTCTCCTTATCAAACTAACTGGCTAACTCCCTAAATCAATTTTTTTTACAGTTAGCCTTATGGAGCATAGGGTTTATCAAGAATTTATCATGCCTTAATGGCATCTTCCCCCAGGTTAATTGTGAGTTCTGCTAGGGAACTGAGTGCTCATCTTTTCCCTTGTTAATTGCTAAATCTTCCCTTGCTAAAAACCTTTATGGATTTAGCCTGTTAGCAACATAATAAAATCGTTGCCTCTTGATTTGGAGAAGGTCTAAGCCTACAACTATTTTGAGACACCTCATAACACCTATAATGTCAATATACTTCTGGAGTTCAATATTCCCAGACTCAACACTATGTTCATTATTTCCTTTCCCAGATGTTGAGTAACCATCACTTTAATGATATGATACACAAAGACAAACAAGCTCTGGACAAAGGTGTACAAAACAAAGCAAACAAGAAATACCTCAGGAAAATAAAGAGGTGAGTGGAAAGTCGTGCACTCTTGTTATTGTTGTTGAAGCTTTTTTTGTTGTTCTAATCCTAACCCAGCAAACTATCCACCACACCGCCTCCTAGCTGCCCTAGTCATATTGAGATCTTTTCATTGACATTTGACAAGAAAATTACTCCAAAATAGAGGTGAGGTTCATGGCAAGTGCTGATTTTATGAACTGCCTTCTTATCTAGGTCAGGAACACAAAGTATTTTAAAATAAATGTATAGACTATACTAAGGAAATTCAGTGGGGAAAGTGTTTTATGAAACTGGATCTCAAAAAAAAATGTGCCTGACATTTTAATATGCCTTACTAACATCACTTTCTTTTTTTCCTTTTTTTTTAAATTAAAGCTTTTTATTTTTCAAAACATATGCATGGACAATTCTTCAACATTAGCCCTTGCAAAACCTTTTGTTCTAATCCCCCCCCTTTTTCCCCCACACCCTCCCCTAGATGGCAAGTAGTCCAATATATGTTAAACATAGTAGAAATATAGAACATCATTTTCTTAAGTCTACACTAACACTAGTCCTGGAGTCAGGAAAATCTGAGATCAAATCCAGCTTCAGACACTTAACTAATCATGTGACCCTAGACAAGTGATCACTTTGCTACAGTTTCGTTATCTGTAAAATAATTAATAATAATAACACCTACCTCCCAAGATTGTTGTGAGGACGAAATAAAATAAATAATTATAAAGCCCTAAGCAGTTCCTGTACATAGTAGGTATCATATAAATGTTATTTATATTAATTATTTTGGACAATCAACAAAAAAGCCCAGATTTATATGTTATTTGCTAATTTCTGAAGTATAAACATTCACAATGAAATTTAACGGTTTACTCTTGAGAACACCCTTGAATCTGACTGTTCTTTCAGGAGAAAATGTAATTCTGCAATGGTCCTTGATCGACTGATGTAAAGAAGGGCCAGGTGGCAATCTGGACACTGTGACACTCTCTTATAATCCAACTGCTTGGGTATAAACTCTCATCCATTTTGAGCTGTCCTTTCCAACCCTAAATTCATTCTTCTTGGCAGACAAAACAGAAATCAAATGAATTGAATAGTTCTGCCTTCTGTTCCTCATCCATTATCCTTGTCCCTTCTTGCCCCACCAGTGGTCTGGTACTTTAGTTGATCCTCCTTCCCTGCCCCTATTCACCACTCCCTCTTTGACACATAGTTGAAACAACAACTAGAGCAAAACCTGTGTTTTTGTCCTTGTGTCCTTGTCTTTCTTTTCCAGCTTTAACTTATTCTTGACTCTAATACTCTATCCTTACAAAAACATACCTTGCCTTTCTTTTCATGCTTTCTTTTCTTCATTTGACTTGTTCCCATTTTCTCTATGTTTCTTTTTACAATTGAAATTCTTTTGTATTTTTATCCCCAGCACACTGGATAATGTTTTGCTCAATTTGTTGATTAATTGATTGGTGAGTTTCCCTTCTCATAATGATTTTTTTATACAAGTCCCCTTTATTCTCTTAAAGAAATTATTTCTTTTTGTGACTTTAGAATTAAATTTTTTAGAGATACTTTACCCTCCTGGGTTGACTTTTCTAGTTTAATTTTAATCTAAAAATGCTACCTATGCTTATTCAGAATGCTTTGAAACCTTTCATAAAAATTGAGAAGTTTATCAGAATGTTCTTAGTTTTCCTCTCAATCACAGGTTCTAAGAAGAATTGACCCTTTCCTCCCAGAGTTCCTTACCAAAGCAACAACTGGTTTTTCCCTATTAGTATCAGATCCAAAATCATATTTGTTGTTCTTGATTCCTTTGTCCTCTGGGGGAAAAAAGCCATTTTGAGCTCAATCTAGAAAATATTAACATGTACTTTTTTTCAGAAGAGAGTTGCAGAAGATTCCTGAATAACTATCAGGAATATCCTATCACTCTGTTTTATGTGGGTATGTTTTTTTTAATGAGAGATTGTGGTTCCATTGATACTAGTAGCTCACAAGGAAGAAATGTCCTCTTCCAATGCATTTCTGCAGCTCTTCTTCAATTTAAAGTCTTGGAGAATCAGCTAGGGAACCAAGAGGGGACATGATATGCTCATGGTCACATAGCCATATGTCTCCAAGATAGGACTTGAACTTAAGTTATTCTCACTCTTTACCCATGAGACTACACTACGCCTTATCTGGCACATAGTAGACACTGAATCCATATTTGATGATTGACTGCTTCCTAGTATATCCTGCCTTTATGCCAAGTTTGTGACTCATTTTTCAACTCTTTTTTAAATCTCTTTTTTTGTCCAAGTGGTCTATAGTATATAATATTGCTGCATAATACTGATGACAATATTATTTACATTTCTGTCCTTTTTGACATTCATTCAAATATTTTTTATCAATTTACCTTTGGCTCTTATATTTTCTCATGAATATACCTTCTTAAAAGTGTTATGCTGTCTTTTCTTTTCCTTATTCTTGTCATGTTAAATGTTATGCCCTTTTGGAACCTTATTCAAGTCAATGAGCATTTATTAAGTACCTACTGTGTGTCAGATATTGTGCTATGTATTTTCCAGTCATTAGCAACATCCCACCAAATTTTAATGATGTCTATCAATAGCAAGTATGCCTCTTTATTGGCTTCTCTAGTTCACACTGTTTCCAAGCCATAGTTTGTACATTTATATATGGGCCCTGAAGGCCAAAGATTTTATTGTCTTTTTCTCAGATTTCTAAGAACTTCTGAGTATAGCTATTGCTACTTTTTTTCCCTTCCAGCATAATTACTTCCTATCTATTGCATCTAAATTGGTAGATATTTCATACAGTTTTCTCTTTTGCCTTCCCTTTTTCATGTAAAGACATTTAATTAGATTTGCAAGACTTCAGCCTGATACATTCTTATTAGTCTTTCTTTGCTTTGTTCTATCTCTTGTCAGACATTTGTCATTTGTATATTTTAAGCCATGTCTCAGAAGTCAAAATTCCAGTCTTAAATAGTATCATTTTTATGAGCTGTTACACAAGATTGAAGAAGGGCAAAGGTCTAGATTTTCAGAAAATTAAATAAAGCCATTTTTGGAAACTTCCAGCCAAGGAGTTTAACTTGGAACTCCAGCCAAGATGTAGAATATCTTCTCAGGAGACAGTTAGTTAATATTTACGAAAGGGAATGGTGATCAAACATGACTGAAATGACATGAAAAGGGCATTCTGAAATAAACTCATCTCCTGTTTTTGTTTGTTTGTTTGTTTGTTTTTTGACTTTGTTACAGAACTGGTAGATTAGGGAATATAAGATATAAATCACCTGGAATTTAACTGGTAGATTAGGGAAATATAAGATATAAATCACCTGGAATTTAGCAAGGCATTTGGCCAAATCTCTCAATCTCTCCCTGAGGGAAATTGAGAGATGTTTACTAGCTGCTTACATCATCAGGGGTGTTTCATACTAGTGGCAAATCCAAAGGATAACCGTTAATCGTTTAATAGCAATTTGTTAGGATCCTTGTTGCAGTTGTTTATCCTTCATTCTTGAAGAGGGTCATACACTAGGGAGGGGATGCCATGACATGCAAGTGAATTGGATTTAAATGAGGTAGGGCTTGCAAGGTCATCTGCTTCCCTTTCCCCTCCAGAGCCACCTGGGTCCAGTGGCCAGATATAGCTCCTTAGTTGAATACCTCATTGCCTTAACTCTGTGCTATCTAACATTTTTATCAAAGTCTTGGATAAATGCATGCTCATCAAATATTCAGCCAGTCAAAGTCTGATAGAGATAACTGACAACATCTTGACACTCTAAAACACAAGGCAAAATCCTTATATGATGAAATTTAATAAGGATAAAGGAAAACTCATATATCTGAGTTCATGTTACTAATGTCACAAATATTAGATAAAGGAGGTGTGATTAAACAGTAGTTAATCTTTAACATAAAAAATATACTTCTCACTCTTATACAAATCATGCTGGCTCAATACCAGTTTAACACAAGTGTGAGACAGCTAAAGAGCTTTCAGCCTTCATTAAGAGAGGAGCCAGGGCTAGGACTCTGGAAATGATAATCACAGTACAATCTTCTCTGGTCAGATCATGTTTAGACAATTGTATTCAGCATGAGGATTTCAAGAATGGCATTGGCAAGCTGGAGACCATCCAGAGGAAGATGATACAGGACCTAAAGATCAGGCCATGTGAAATGTGATAGAAGAAATTAAGAATATAAAATCTGGAGAAGAGAATGTTTTGGTGAGCTAGCTTCAAGTATTTGAAGGGTTGTCATGGAAGAGGAAATTCTGCTTGACCCCAAAGTCCAAAACTAGAAACAACAGAGAGAAGATTTACAGAGGAAGAATTAGATTCAATATAAGCAAGAGTTTCTTAAGTAGAATTCTCCCTAGAAAGGACTGCCTCAACAGTTGGTGGATTTCCCATCATTAGAGTTCCTCAAGCAAAGGCAGGACGCCTACTTCCTAGAAAGGACTTGTGGGCAGGTACTAATTATTAGCCCTTATGGCCCATGAAGTACTCACCAGTCTCAAGACTAAAATCTATTCCCAAATCCAAAGTGATTTTAACCATGGAACTACCACCCAACAGCTAACATCATTATAGTACTTTACACTATCCAAAATGCAATCCCTACACTTTCCCTTGCTAGTAGGAAATGTATCATTACTCTCATTTTATGTACAGATATATTGAGACTTTGAGAAAAAATGGGACTCTGCCCCAATCCAAAGTCCTGGAAACACTGGATTCGAAATCTGAATCCATTCTAGCACTTTCCCCATTATACATTATTCCTTCATTCCTCTTTGGGCTCTGCTGCTGATTCTCCAGCCTTCTCTTGCCATGTCCAGCAACCTTCTTACCTTGGAAGATCCTTCTACCTCTGCAGCTCCTTCCCTCTGATTGATCAGTTCCTTCCATATTTCTATTTTAAAGGAATTGTCTTGGCCAATCATTTTCATTTCTTCATTTCCTTGGAGCTCCATTCCTGATTTGCCAGACTTCTTGCTCCATCCCACCCTCAAGCACCATCTTTTATTTGACTCTTTCTGAGAGTCTCTTTATATATTGTCTTCCTCCATTAGAATGAAGCTCCTTGAAGGTAGGAATTGTATTTATATCACCAGAGTTTACCACAGTACTGGCACATAGTGGGTGCTTAATAAATGCTAGTTGAAATGGCATGGCTATATCTCATTATTTACTCACTGTTCACGTGATAAACTGCAGTGTGGCAAACTAAGACTTATGGGAGAAATCTGATGCACTGATAGTTTTTATGTAACTGTGAGGTAAAAATAGTTCTTACTTTTGAAGTTATAAAGCCATTCTTAGTGGTGGCCCAGATTTAGCCCACAGGCCATACTTTACCTTGTTCCTTTTCTAGAAGATCACACCAATGGCAAAGCCATCTTCTCAAGATTAACTCCCAAAGGATGAAGAGTTTATAGAAGCTACATGTTCTCTTCTTTCTTCTTTAGATTAAATTATATATGTATGCAAAATGCCCTGTAAATCAGTTGCTATATAAAAATGAGCCACTCTCAAAATCACCATCATTTTTATGGTTGGGTCTAGTTACCTGACTTTTGAAATGGGGTCTTTCTGTGAGGATTCCTAGTCATCTGGAAACTCTGACTAATAGCCCATGTCCACACACTAGATCTTGAATCTATATTCATATAGATATATATATATATGCTATTATTATTATCAGGGCCAGCTAAATGGTTTAGGGGATAGAGTACTAGGTCTATTGTCAGGAAGATCTGAGTTCAAATGTGGACTCAAGCAGTTATTAGCTGTGTGATTTTGACAAATCAGTTAACCCTATTTGCCTCAGTTTTCTCATCTATAAAATGAGCTGGAGCCACTCTCCTGTCTTTGCCACGAAAATGCCAAATGTAGTTATGATGAGTCAGAAAGGAAATGACAAACTTTTTTGTTATCTTTGCTGAAAAAATTCCAGATAGAATCACAAAGAGCTGAATATGAATGAAACAACAGAATTATTCTTTATTGAAGAGTGCCCCCTTCCACCTTTTATAAGTATTCACATGCCCTATAAAACAGTTGGACAGTCACCAAAAAGAAAAATGTGAATGACAAAGATTTCTACAGTGACTCCATTTTATCAAGACCATAATTCATCAGAAAATGAGATGATTATGGTTCTATTTTTTACTTCTCAATGGATTTAAGCTCCCGTTTAATGGCTTCATGAAGCTGACCTCTGGGAGTGGGTGGGTGAGGATGGGAAAGGAAGAGAGTACCATTTTATTAAACATCGATTTTTGGAGTCATATTCACATTTAGTTCTGATGGTTTGATTCAATCAAGTTTTGTATGTAGTCAAGGTACTAGAGACAAATGGAATGGTTTGGATCCCACATTTACCTATCTTAAGAAAGGATGAAATCCAGGGACTGGAACTGAGAAGTATCATGGAGAAGGGAATTTGGATAAAAATCAATATAGGGAGAAACAGAACTACTTTGTCTTCAGTGGATATTACAGATCATGTGGAAGAAATAGACGAGAAATTAGGGAAACAGCCCACAGACCTGTCACAGAGGCATGACTATTTATGGAGTTGAAGTGACTCCATTTTCTTAGTCATTTATTAGAAATTTTTCTTTCTGCTAAAAGCAGAGCAGTGAAAGCTTCCTTAGCTTATATTGTTGATAACTCCCTATTTCAAAAGGTAGAGAAACTAACAAGGAGAAATTCTTCCTGATTCTGACTTTCACTAAAAAGAAAAAGTTAGATCCTGAAGTAAAAATGATGGAGAACTTAGGAAAGAGTGTTGTATTTTAGAATATGGGATAGATAAGAAGAGTAAATTCAGACATATATGACAGGAACTGGGAATTTAACAATCACAGATTTTAAAAGGTTCAGAAAAACATAAAATCCTGTCCACTGATATTCCAAAAAGAAAATCATTTCACATGGGATAGGAAACTCAAGAATACAACATCAAAGATACAATGTGAAATAATTCCAATAAGGAAGAAAACAAAGAGTTATCAGAAGAGATCAATATGTATATGCAAGGAACCCACCTTAAACAGAAAATATATGTATATATACTTATACATCTGTGTATTTATACATATACATATATACATATGTTTGAGAGTATGTATGTGTATATAGACATACATTATATGTGTGTACATATGTACATAGATATAGATATATAGATATAGGCCCAAGATAGAAGAAAGACCAGAAAAAATAAGTATAAATATAATCTAATATTCTCTATTATTAAATCTTTTTGTTCATTTTTCAATCTTGGTAAATTTATTTTCTTCTCTTTTTTCCCTGTTATTCTTTGTGTTTTCAAAAGGTACTTTTTAATTTTATCAGCACTATTAACTTTAATTCAAGTTTTTCTATTTTTTTCTAATTTTGTCAAGTTATTCTTCTGTATTTATATATTTCCCATTCTGAGAGTTAGCTCCTTAATTTGTGCTCACACCAGAAAGTAAGGTACCCAGGAAGGGGACTACTTTTCCCAAGTTTAAGATACCCTATTGGTCTGATTCCTAAAATTATAGCCCAGGAGCACACACTAGTGTACTTATTTTTAATAGTGATTTAGTATGCAGGGCAAAGCAAATGAATTTATTAAGGTAACATGGTAACTATAGGAATTGAAATTGTCCAGGCCACCATAAAAGACCCTGCTATAGAGCTCTGAGCCAATGGCACTTTATTAAAGGGTCCATGGTCCCCTCTAATAAAATAGACCTTAGATCTTCCTCACAATCTTAAATGCTCCCATCTTCTGAGATCTTGTTTCTATAGGGTTTGATACCCAAAATGCGAGAGAGTCATGATAAAATACAAAATCTAATTGGTTAATGGACCATTATCCTGACGGCTAAAAGTGACATATTAGCAGGGGGTCATAGACTTGGTGAAACATAGAGCATCTGACTAAGTGGTCATAAGAGGGTCAGCTGTTCATGTTAGACAAAAGAGAATGGTCCAGAGTTACAAAATAAATTGGAGGACTTCCCACGTAGTTGCCACACTGGGCTTGGTCATCATGACAAAGACGAAGAACGGTGGAAGGCCTCTAGATAGTTTTCTTTGAAAAAACAGTGGATTTTATAATCTGCAGGTACAATTCTGGGACCTAATATACAAAATTTAAAAACACTATCCCTATGGAATCATATCAAATTGATTGCTACTGACTGGAATAGGGTACGGATCCAAATGAATTATTTCTTATGGTACGAAACATAGCTATGAAACATTTCTCCTATAAACCTGGGCTGAACTGCTTCACAAATATATACAGCACCAGGAGAAAAAATCGGCATGAATTTAGAGCACAGAATTAGGAATTTATTGAGCTACACACACAGGGAATATATTTGGCCAAGGCAATTCAGAATTCAAATATTTTTAGGGACCCAATGCATTTTCTGTTTCCATGGTGTCTTCATGATCTTTCCTAATGGGCATAACATTTCTGTTGGGCAAGCTGGTCGTTGGCCAGCTCTTCTTGGCAGCTTTACTATCAGCTGTCTGAGCTAATGTACTTTAGAATCTGAAGTTGCCTTTTTTTCTCTACTACCATAGGTAATACTCCTGGGACCAGCCTCCATTTACTATATCCACTCCCTACTGGTTATAATACCTTTTCCTTGGCAAATAGCTTCACTGCATGATATCATGGCTAACATTGGTGTGGAGCACCTGCTGCCTTTTAGAAGATGTATCAAAAAGAAAAAAGCAAAGCGGACGCTCTCAGGGCTCCTCCTCCATAATATGGTTCTCCATTAAATTGATATGTCACTTGCTGCAAAAATCTTTTGTTCCTATACTATTTCCAGATATGTTCATTTTTTGAAAACTTCTTAGAATGATATTTGTCTTTGGATAGCCATTTTATCAAGCTTGATTGAATACTCCTTGATAGCTTAAAAAGGGGAGAGGAAAGAGAAGAAGGAGGAAAAGGAGGAGAAAGAAAAGGAGGAAGAGGAGAATTCTTCTTTATATGTCCTTTACAATCTTAATACTTCACTCTACCTGCCCATTACTTTTATCTATTATTATATAAATGGGGCTTGTGGGAAATCAGTTGACAAAGTGTCCTGACCAACTCCCTAACTCCTACCATACCTGTTTTAGGATTGTTATTTATTTACTTTTAGTCTTTTGGACTCACTCAAATTGATGTGTGCAAATAGTTTTCAGGGAAAGAAATCCAAATATCTATAACCATATGCAAGTTCTTCAAATCATTAATAACTGGAGGAATGCATATAAAAGTAAATCTGAAATTCTACCTCAATACCCAAGAGATTAACAAAGTTGACCAAAAAGGAAAATGAGAAACAATAGAAAGACTGTGGGATAAAAGAGGTACTTTGATACACTGATAGTTGAGTTGTAAATTGGTTTAGCCATTCTGGACAGAAATTTGGAACCGTTGCTCAAAAGTTATTAAATTAGCATAGTTTCTTATACCAATACTAGACCTATATTATAAAAATATTAAAGAAAGCAGAAAATAATCCATCCATGTGTTTAAAAGCATTTACTTACTCTTTTAGGGTGGCAAAACACTCAAAAACCTAGGAAATGGAGGTTTCTTGGGGATGCCTATTAATTGATGAAGGACTGAACAAATTATGACATGTGAATGTAATAGAATACTACCATGCTGCAGAAAAAGATAAAAGAAACAGTTTCAGGGGAAAAAACTGTAAATGAGCTGATTCAGAGTGAAGTGAGCAGAAACAAGAACAATTTTCATAGCCAATATTCACTAAACATAAGCATCTATTATGTGGCTGGTATTGTGCAAAGAACTGGGGATACAAATACAAAAAAGACCGTTTACTGTCAAGTAGTTTATAGTCTAATAGAAGACAAAACACAAAAAAAGCTAAAAAAAAGAAAGCAGTGATAAAATCACACAGTGAGAATGAATAAATTTTAAGAGTTGAGGATTCTAATTAAAGCAGTGATGAACTAGCCTTCCAGAAGAAATGTTATCCAATTATTTGAAAGAGACATAATAGAATAATATGAATAATAAGACACCTATTTTTGGATATGGCTAAAATGGGATTTTTTTTTACTAAACCAAGTACATTTGTAAGAAGTTTTACTTTTTCTTATGTATGTGTTTCCCCCCAGTGGAAGGGTAAAATAAGATATTTGTTGTTGCTGTTTTAATTGAAAAGAAAATTTTTAAAGAATACGAGATCTCCTTTCCCCCTTCTCCCAATGCATCCCTCTTTTTCACCTCTCTATTATTTTTTAATCATCCCATCATAGTCAACTCACTGCTCTAGTCATCTTCTAACTGCCCTAATCATGAAAAAGTTCCAAGGAGTTCCATGTATCATCTTCCCATATAATAATGTAAACAGTTTAACCTTATTGGATTTCTTATGATTTCTCTTTCATGTTTGCCTTTTCATGCTTTTCTTGAATCTTATGTTTGAATGTCAAATTCTCTATTTAGCTCTGACCTTTTCATCAGAATGCAAGTCCTTTATTTCATTAAATCTCCATTTCTCCCTGAAAGATTATACTCAGTTTTTCCTGGGCAGGCTATTCTTAATTGTAACACTAGCTCCTTTGCCTTTCAGAATATCATAGTACAAGCCCTCTGGTGCTTTAAGGTAGAAAGCTGCTAAATTCTGGGTAAATCTAACTGTAGCTCCACAAAATTTTAATTGATTGGGAATCTCTGATTTCTGGCTGCTTGAAATATTTTCTTATTGACTTGGGAGCTGCTGTATTTGGTTACAGCATTCCTGGGATTTCAGGTCACCACCTGAATCAATGCATTCATTCAATTTCTATTTTCTCCTCTTGATCTAGAATATTATGACAATTATCCTTGGTAATTTCTTGAAATATGATTTCTGGGCTATTTTTATTTGATCATAGCTTCCAGTTAGTTCTATCACTCTTGAATTATCTCTATTCAAACTATTTTTCAGGTCAGTTATTTTTTTCCAAAAAGTTATTCCACATTTTCTTCTTTTTCATTCATTTGGCTTTGTTTTACTCTTTTTTGATGTCTCATAAAGTCATTAGCTTCCACTTGCCCAATTCTATTTTTAAAGAACAATTTTCTTCAGTGAACTTTTTTTTCACTTGGCCAATTCTTCTTTAAAAAATTCTTTGCAGATGGGGAGCGGAGCCAAGATGGCGGAGTGAAAAGGTGACTTTCTGCCTCTCCTCCGATCTTCTCTCAAATCAACAATAAAATAAGCCTCTGAACTGATCTTCAAGTCAACGTACTCAGAAATATTTGGGCACGGTTCTCTGGAGAACTTCATATCAGGTTAGTCGGACTCGGACAGAGAGATAAATAGACTACAACTGTGCAGGCCGGAAGTGAGGGTGGGACTCAGCTCGGCTCATCCTGGAAGAAATTCCAAACTCCAAACTCCAAATTCCAAACACCTGGAGCTTATCTGAGGCACTCGGGACACTCTGCCCTGATTGGGGGCAGGTGTTCTGGCAGACTTGCCTTGTTTAAGGAGTAATTCGGACTTAGTCCTAGCCCCCACTGGCCCAGCACCTTAAGTCAACTCGCCGAAGTACCCCAGGGCAAAGCTTTTTGCAGCTGCCGCTTTTTTCCCCCTACCTTAAAGAGATATCCACACTGTCTAAAAAAAAAAAATATGATGAAGAAGCAAAAGAGAGCTCTCACCATAGACAGCTTTTATCAAGGCAAAGAAACGACCTCAGATACAGAGGTTTCTTTAGACAAAAATCCAGAGAACATCAGCCAGGACCATCACTGGTCCCCGTTTCAAAAGGCCTTTCTGGAAGATTGCATAAAGAACCTCAAAAGAGAGCTGGAGGATAAATGGGAAAATAAATTGAAATCAGTGCAAGAAGGATACAGTATCTTGCAAGAAGGATATGATGCTCTGCAAAAGAGATATGAAAAAGACACCAATTTATTAAAAAATAAAATTAGTGAAGTGGAAAAAGAGTGCAGTGAACAAATTGGCCAGTTACAAAAGGAACTTAAAAAGGTAACTGAAGAAAACAACACCTTAAAAATAAGAATTGAACAAATGCAAGTGAATGACTCACTAAGACTTGAAGAATCAAACAAAAACAAAAAAATGAAAAATTAGAAGAAAATATGAAATATCTCCTAGGAAAAACAACTGACTTAGAAAATAGATCTAGGAGAGACAATCTAAGGATTATTGGACTTCCTGAAAGCCATGATCAAAAAAAGAATCTAAACACTATCTTCCAGGAAATCCTGAAAGAAAACTGCCCTGAGATTGTAGAATCAAAGGGCAAAATCAGCATTGAAAGAATTCACCGATCACCTCCTGAAAGAGACCCCAAAATTAAAACCCCAAGGAATATCGTGGCTAAATTTCAGGACTATAGCACCAAGGAACAGATTCTGCTAGCAGCTAGAAAGAAACAATTCAAATACCGAGGATCAATAATTAGAATCTGTCAGGATCTGTCAGCTTCCACACTGAAGGATCGAAGGGCCTGGAACCAGATATTCCGAAGGGCAAAGGAACTTGGATTACAGCCAAGAATAACCTATCCAGCTAGAATGAG
>JAJPUD010012710.1:6040-46583 GCA_023553655.1 Myrmecobius fasciatus | reverse complement strand
ATTATTCCCTCAGAGCCAAATCTGATGAGATGGAGATTAACCCAATTCTCATTCCCCTCCCTTTTCTCCCCTCAATCATTATAGGTTTTCTTTGCCTCTACATGTGATGTAATTTCCCTTATTTTACCTCCTTTTCCTCTTCTTCCAGTGTTATCCCTTTTCTACCTCTAATTTCTTTTTCAGTTTATCATATCATAAGATTCATAAAATCACAATAAACATATAATAATAATCATAAAATCACAGTAATCATATGATAATAATCATAAAATCACAGTAATCATATCATAATCATAATGTAATAATCGATTCATAAAATCAACCCTCATTCTATAAGTATCTATAACATAAATATAGTTCTCAAGAGTTATTTTTTCTTGTTACCTTTTTATGTTTCTCTTGTGTTCTGTGTTTGTAGATCAAATTTTTTGTTCAGTTCTGGTCTTTTCAGGAGAAATAGGTGAAATTCTCCTATATCATTGAAAGACCATCTTCTTCCCTGGAAGATAATGCTCATTCTAGCTGGGTAACTTATTCTTGGCTGTAATCCAAGTTCCTTTGCCCTTCGGAATATCTGATTCCAGGCCCTTTGATCCTTCAAAGTAGAAGCGGCTAGGTCCTGTGTGATCCTAATTGGAGCTCCCCGATATTTAAATTGTTTCTTTCTGGCTTCTCGTAATATCTTTTCCTTGGTATGATAGTTCTGGAATTTAGCCACGATATTTCTGGGGGACTTAATTTTTGGGTTTCTTTCAGGTGGTGATCGGTGGATTGTTTCAAGGAGTATTTTGCCTTCTGGGTGTAAAATATCAGGACAGTTTTCTTTTATGATTTCCTGGAATATAGTGTCCAGGTTCTTTTTTTCATCATGGCTTTCAGGAAGCCCTATAATCCTTAGATTGTCTCTCCTAGATCTATTTTCCAGGTCAGTTGTTTTTCCTAGGAGATATTTCATCTTTTTCTCTATCTTTTCATTTTTTTGTTTTTGTTCAACTGATTCTTGAAGTCTTGATGAGTCATTCATTTCCAATTGTTCGATTCTAATTTTTAATGTCTTATTTTCTTCAGTTACTGTTTTTAGTTCCTTTTGCAATTGACCAATTACATTTTTATGTTCATTGCATTCTTTTTCCATTTTTTCTATTTTATTTTGCAGTGATCTCATTTCGTTTCCCCATGTTTCTTCTAACTCTATTTTAAGATTTTTTATGCAATCTTCAAAGAAAGCCTTGTGACATGGAGACCAATTTATGTCTCTCTTTGGGGCTTTTTCTGGAGTTGCTTTACCTTTAGGGGCCTCAGGATTTGAGGTCTGTTCTTCCCTCTCTCCATAAAAGTTGTCTATGGTGAGAGCTCTTTTTGGTTTTGTATTCATTTTTTTATAAAGTTGTGAGGTCTGTTTAGGGCAAAGGTGGGACAGCTGCTTTAATTTGCCCTGGGGCAGTTCTGCTGATTGAGTTATTTCAGGAACTGGGCAGTTCTGCTGATTGAATTATGTCAGGAGCTGGGCAGCTCCGCTGATTGAATTATTTCTGGTGCTTATCAGACCTGTTGTTTGATTGATTGCTTTAAGGTGCTGTGTAATGGCAGCTAGTTACGATGCTCATCAGGGGTTCAGTGGTTCACAATCTATCCCCCTCAAAAGGCAGACCCTTCAAACAACCTGCCCACAATCAGGACAGATTGTTCCAAGAGGCCCACAGAAGACTCCCAGGTGTGTGAAAAGCACAACGCTCCCACTCCTGTTCTGACTCTTGTTCCAGCTCCCTGCTCCAGCTCCCTGCCCCGGTCTCCCTGTGCTGCAGTCTGGGTTCAGTAGGCCACCCCCTGCCCCATTAAAACAGACCTGTTTTGAGGTTCTTCCAGAGTATCTTCTTCTAGAATCGTGTTGTTCTCCAGATATTGTGGATTTTTTTGCTTCAGAATCAGTGTAGAGTCTTCATATTTTGTTGGTTTGAGGGGAGGTTAGAGGAGGTTACAGAGAATCCTGTCTGATCTCCGCCACCATGGCTCCACCCCCGGAAGGACCACTAGTTTTATTTGTACAGAAACTTTTTAACTTAGTATAATCAAAATTATCCATCTGGCGTTCAATTTCTTTTTGTATCTCTTGCTGCTGAACTTTGTTGGTAAGATATAAAAATGCTGATGATTTATGTGGATTAATTTTGAATCCTGCTGAACTGGTTTGAATCACATCATTGTTGAAGAGAACCATGTCCATCAGAATTGATCATCGTATAGTCTTGTTGCTGTGTAAAATGTTCTCCTGGTTCTGCTGATTTCACTCAGCATCAGGTCATGCAAGTCTCTCCAGGCCTCTCTGAAACCCTCCTGTTGGTCGTTTCTTAGAGAGCAATAATATTCCATAACATTCATATACCATAATTTATTCAGCCATTCTCCAATTGATGGGCATCCTTTCAATTTCCAGTTTCTTGCTACTACAAAAAGGGCTGCCACAAACATTTTTGCACATGTGGGTCCCTTTCCCTCCTTTAAAATCTCTTTGGGGTATAGGCCCAGTAGAAACACTGCTGGGTCAAATGGTATGCATAGTTTGATAACTTTTTGAGCATAGTTCCAAATTGCTCTCCAGAATGGTTGGATCCGTTCACAGTTCCACCAACAATGTATCATTGTCCCAGTTTTCCCACATCCTCTCCAACAGTTCTGATATACACTTTTGCAGCCCAACCTGATGAGAGTACGATTTACACAATGCTCATCTCCTTCCCCTCTTTCTCTCAATTATATGAGGTTTTCTTTGCCTCTTCAAGAGATTTTACCTTGTTTTTACCTCCTTTTTTTTAGATCTTATTTTACCACTTTTTCCCTCTTTTCCCCAGTATGACAACCTTTCCCCCTCTAGTTCTCTTTTTCATATTATCAAAGTAATATCTAGTTAATTATACCCCCAAACTTTAAGTATCCCCATAGTAGAAATAAAGTTCTCAAGAGTCCTTTCCTTTTTACCTTTTTAAGCATCTCTTGAGTTCTGTGTTTGGATGTCAAATTTTTTGTTCAGATCTGGTCTTTTCATTAGAAATGGTGAAATTCACCTATATCATTGAATGACCATCTTCTTCCCTGGAAGATTATGCTCATTCTAGCTGGATAGGTTATTCTTGGCTGTAATCCAAGTTCCTTTGCCCTTTGGAATATCTGGTTCCAGGCCCTTCGATCCTTCAATGTGGAGGCTGACAGATCCTGTGTGATTCTAATCATTGATCCTCGGTATTTGAATTGTTCCTTTCTAGCTGCTAGCAGAATCTTTTCCTTGGTGCTATAGTCCTGAAATTTAGCCACAATATTTCTTGGGGTTTTAATTTTGCGGTCTCATTCAGGAGGTGATCAGTGAATTCTTTCAATGGTGATTTTGCCTTCTGATTCTACAATCTTAGGGAAATTTTCTTTCAGGATTTCCTGAAAGATATTGTTTAGATTCTTTTTTTCATCATGGCTTTCCGGAAGTCCAATAATTCTTAGATTGTCTCTCTTAGATCTATTTTCCAAGTCAGTTGTTTTTCCTAGGAGATATTTCGTATTTTCTTCCTTATTTTTCATTTTTTTTGTTTTTGTTTGACTGATTCTTGAAGTCTTATTGAGTCATTCACTTGCATTTGTTAAATTCTTATTTTTAAAGTGTTGTTTTCTTCAGTTACCTTTTTAAGCTCCTTTTGTAACTGGCCAATTTGTTCATTGCATTCTTTTTCCACTTCACTAATTTTATTTTTCAATAAATTGGTGTCTTTTTCATATCTCTTTTGCAGGGCATCATATCTTTCTTGCAAGATATTGTATCCTTCTTGCACTGATCTCATTTTATTTTCCCATTCATCCTCCAGCTCTCTTTTGAGGTTCTTTATGCAATCTTCCAGAAATGCCTTTTGAAAAAGTGACCAGTGATGGTTGTTAATAAATTCTTCTGGAATTTTGTCTAAAGGAACTTCAGGATCTGGGGTCAGCCCTTCTTTTTCTCGATAAAAGCTGTCTATGGTGAGAGCTGTCTTTTGCTTCTTCATTTTTTTTTTTTTTAGACAGTGTGGATATCTCTTTAAGGCTCAGAAAAATGGAGGTTAAAGCTCTTTGCCCTGTGGCACTTTGGCAAATTAACTTAAGGTGTTGGGCCAGTGGGAGCTAGGACTAAATCGGGATTACTCCTTAAACAAGGCAAGTCTGCCAGAACACCTGTCCCCAGTCAGGGCAGAGCATCCTGAGTGCCTCAGATAAACTCCAGGGGTTTGGAGTTTGGAGTTTGGGGTTTGGAGTTTCTGCCACAATGAACTGAGACCCACCCTCACTTCTGGCCTACACTGGAGTCCTCTGTTTATTCCTCTGTCCGAGTTAGACAAACCTGATGTGAAGTTCTTCAGAGATATCAGCAAACAGTGTCCAAATGTTTCTGGATTCGTTGACTTGAAGATCAGTTCAGAGGCTTATTTTATTGTTGATTTGAGAGAAGATTGGAGGAGGACAAAGCGAGTCACGTTTTCACTCTGCCATCTTGTCTCCGCCCCCTCTCCCTTATTTCTTAATAAAATCTGCAACATGGGACCTTAGATGGTCAATCCCTTCTATGATGTCTTACAGATGGTTCTAATTATTCTTAAACATTTATTAAAAACCTATATGCTATCTCATTCACCTTCTATATTTTGCTTAGTATCATATCTGTGTATTTGTCTTATGTCTTATGCTAAATTGTAAGGTCCTTGAAACCAGGAACTATATGTTAGGCCTCTTTATATTCCCCACAGTACTTAATATACAGTATATCCCAAAAGTCTTAATACGGTTTTAAACTTTAATAACTTCAGAAGTATAGATGCTACAAACTTACAAAATTTTTAAAATGTTAATGATTTAAATATTTGTATATTTATTAAAATTCAACATATCTATAATATGCAATCTCTTTAAAATCATGGAAATGCGTGTTTATTGCACAAATTCGAAATGAAATACATATAATTTATGAAAAAATAACCTATATCCTATGCAAGGGAATAGGAGCTGGGGTTAAGAAGCTAAACAGTTTTTGCCTTTAAGGAACATGTGTTTTATGGGGGAGGGACACAGGGCAAAATAGAATGCACAAAAAAATGATGCTCTCTCTCTCTCTATGTGTGTTTGTGTTTATACATACATATATATATGTTTATACATACACATGTATGCATTTATTATGTATATATATGTATGTTTTATATATATATACACACACACGCATATATATATATATATATATGTATATATATATATATATATGTATATATATATATATATATATATATATATATATATATATATATATATGCCATTAAGAGAAAAGGGTACCAAGAGCTTGAGAAACAGAATAGGTACTTGAGCTGAGCCTTGAAGAAAGCTAGGTATTCTACAAGGCAGAAGTAAGTAATAAATGCATTTTAGATATAGGGCAGCTTTTACAGAGGTGGAACTTAGAATGTTAAATATGTGCAATGATGTTATAAGGTAGCTGAGATAATGAATTTAAAGCATTTTGCAAATAAGTACTATACAAATGTCTGTTTGTTATTATTATTATTATTAATCTAGAGTCTCCAGACCTTTAGTGTAGTGATAGTGTAGTGTAGTGTTGATTCTACCCCAAGAGCCTTCAATTGCACTATTAAGAAATACAAACAGTGTTTATAGAGAACTACAAGAATGTGCTGGGAAATATTTAACAGTTGGGAAATATGAAAGGGGAAAATGTATGATAAAATGCTTTTAAGTTTTATTTCAATCATTGCTACTTCGTTATATCCAGACTACCAACAAAATAATAAATCAACACTGATTTATAGTGATTGCTGATTTCTGAGGCAATTGATCAGACTGAAAATTTAACAGCTAGGGCTCTAGCTTCAAGCCACTATTGTGGGTAATAAATAGTATGTTGGCCAGTTCAATTGGAAAGAAGAATTTATGAAGAAGAAACTTGTTTAATAAGAAGCCTGGAAAAGTAGGCTGGAGCTACTATATGAAAGAAAGCTTAAATGCCAAATAGAGAAATGTGTAATTTCCTTATTTTATTAGATTTTGAACAGTCTTGGTTAATTTAATTTCTCTTACTTTGGAAAAGTCTAATTATGTCACTTTTTTTTTTCCTTCCAGGAAAAGTAATCTAGAGCTGCTGTGATGTCTCAACCTAAAGTTCTTACCACTCAAAGCATAGAAAGGTCACTTAAATAATTGTCCAGGTATGTTAAATAGTCTCTATGCTTTTCTCCACCAAAAATTGTTACAGCACAAGATGTGTTAAAGACCCACATTCTTCATGCAAGGATGTCAGTAGGTCCAGATCAGGATATTTGGTGACTGCATGGGGCTAGTTAGTCACATGTTCCCAGTAACATTTAATTTTGTACTGATTGCTCCTCAATCTTAAGATTGAAGCTTTTATCTTCCTTTCATATTTCAATCCCTGAAATGGGAAATATAACGGAAAACTAACTTGCTGAATACAAGTCACACAGCTTAGTGGGTCTCATTTGTTGGTGTGGATGGAGCTGAAGGGGAAAAGGGTAAATTATTTTATACTCATTCCCCTTCCCTCATTCTAAATAGCTGGATGTTAATATACTGTGAGTTGAAATTGCAATTGCACTAGCAATCGCTAAACAGGCTTCTAACATGTTTCCAAATGAATGAGTCAGAGGACAAATAAAAGAAATCAGAGAAGGGAGAAATAAATGTGAGATTTCTGGAGAAAATGAGACTTGAACATTTTAGTTCTTAGATCAATGAGATTTGCAATATTATATGTAGCTTCCTTGAAGAGGCAGATTTCAGAACTTTCCAGTTTGGAAGAGAAAAAAGGGAGAGAAACAAAGGGGAAAAAAAGGAAAGGTACGGGGGGAATGAAGAAAAATTCATCTATGAAAAAAAATTCAGAATGTTCATAGAACACTGAAGACAATGATCTAGTTGAAGCTTGTTTGCTTTGCAGTGCAGCAGGAAATATTAGTCACATAGTATCAGGTCTCTTCATTAAAATTACCCTAAAGACTTCTGGCAATAATATGAGAGTATAACTAATAATATTCTATCTTCATCTAATCTAATCTAACTCTATCTCTTTTCTATGTCTATTTCTATATCTATATTTGTCATCTCTCTCATATATCTATATATACACATATTATATGTATATATATATATACACAAAGACAAGGATACACATATATATGTGTATTAGAAGAAATTGGAAAAATAGCATTTCTTTAAAATGTAATGGGCCTTTCATTTAATTAGTATGAATTAGCAGAATTTTCCTACATTTTTTCATGGATATGTAGATTGATGACAATCTTTTTTTTTTTAATTTTTTTTATATTATTTGCATAACATATGTGTGGGTAATTCTTCAACATTAACCCTTACATAGCTTTCTGTTACAAATTTTCCCCCCAACTCCCCACCCCTCCCCTAGATGGCAGGATATCCACTACATGTTAATTATGTTAAAATATTGGCAAATCGAATATATGTATACATATTTCCAAACTTATCATTGTTGTGCAAGAAAAATCTTATCTACACAAAAGACATATCAGATAAAGGAAACACAATGTAAGCAAACATCAATCAATCAAGGAGTATGAGAATGTTATGTTGTGGTCCACATTTCACATCCCTCTCTCTGGGTGTATATGGCTTTCTTCAGTGAACATTTGGAAGTGGTTTGAAACATTTCATTGTTGAAGGGAGCCATGTCTATCAGAATTGATCGTCATATAGTATTGTTGTTGCCGTGTGTAATGATGTCCTGGTTCTGCTCATTTCACTCAGCATCAGTTCATGCAAGTCTCTCCAGGCTTCTCTGAAATCGTCCTGCTGGTCGTTTCTTACAGAACAATAATATTCCATAATATTCACATACCATAATTTGTTCAGCCATCTCCAATTGATGAGCATCCCTTCAGTTTCCAGTTTCTAGCCACTACAAAAAGGACTGCCACAAGCATTCTTGCACATATGGGGCCCTTTCCTTCCTTTATGATTTCTTTGGGATATAAGCCCAATAGAAATGCTGCTGGGTCAAAGGGTATGCACAGTTTGATTTTTTTTTTGAGCATAGTTCCAAATTTCTCTCCAGAATGGTTGGATCCGTTCACAGTTCCACCAACAATGCATCAGTGTCCCAGGCCTCCCACATCCCCTCCAACATTCATCATTAACTTTTCCTGTCATTTTAGCCAATATGATAGGTTGATGTCAATCTTTTGATCTTATCAAATCTGACTGGATTTTGAGGCAACAAAGGAAATAACTTCTTCTCAGATAAACTCCTATGCAGCCCAAATCTAGGGGATAGAGCTCATTTTTCTTAAATGTAAATTCTTTAGAATAATCCATTCAATAAATGTAGTAGGTAGAAATTGATCTAAAGACCACTGAACAATTGATTTCCTCCCCAGACCAGCTAATGAAATTGTGGAATACAAGGAGAAGGTAGTAGAGATCATTTATAAAAGGATGTTTGTCTGTTAAATGTTATAATCATAGACTTTAGGAGTGGATTTAATCCCCCAGGGCTACCAGTTATGGTTCAACCTCAAGGAAAATTGTTAATTGTAGAATTCTCTAATAATTGTGCTAAATAGAACTTGCAGAAACTTTTTAGTACAAGACACTGGAGAGAAAAGACTTGAAATGATAAGGCTAACCATCTCCAAGTCAATATAAATCTATTCAAAATTAGAAATGGGCACCAGTATGACCAAAGTGTCCCAGTTTATTTGCTGGGAATAGTAATTGTTTAATTCAGGAGAATATGTGCTGGAGTAGAGAAAAAATAATTTGAAGAATACCAAATAATTTATTTCCTTTCAAATTAGTTGATGAAATTGCCAAATGTAAGGAGCAAAATAACAGAGACAATGAAAGATCTTAAATGAAGGATAAAGTATATACACTTTATGATCCCCATGAGAATTGTGAATTTTTCATGAATAGAGGGTAGTTACCTATTGAGTAAGGCTCAACTATATCTATTATTGTCCTTCAACAAATAAGAAATAATTTCTGGGCAATCAATCAAGTCAGGTCTATTTTCAGAGCAATGTGAGCTCTGACAGTTGAAAAGAGACTGAGCTATGGAATGAGAGGCAGAATTGAGAAGGAATTGTTCCTACTCACTCAGGATTTCTATATTCTTTCTTTGCATTGGCTATGGTGCCTTGATTTGAACTCCTTGCCCAGTAGCTGTTAATACACATAGAAAGGAGCAGTTTCAGTGAGGCAAGACATGATAACAATTACTACTACTACAACAATGACATCATGCATAATGCTTTAAAATTACAATCTCATTTGATTGTAAAAATAAGCAACTTTGGGAGGTAAATGATATTAATCAGACACATTTTCCAGTTGAGAAAAGTAAAGCAAATGGAGATTAGTTGACTTGCTTAGGAATCTGGATTGAAACTCAGTTATTCCTCACTCCAAGCTCAGTTCCCTAGTCATTGTGTCATCTAACTGCCTAGACATGAAGAACTTCCTAATTTGAGAGTTAGCCTTAACCATTGGCCATTGAACACCAGAAAATGACAAGAGCAGGGAATCTGCCAAATAGAAAGTGGCAATTTACTCTGGAATTTGACACTACTAAAATTGTAACTCATGTACTACTACTGCTACTGCATGTAGCTTTAATAATCAGTTAACAGAAACAACTGCCTCCAAGTAA
The DNA here is from genome assembly GCA_023553655.1 of Myrmecobius fasciatus. Classification (NCBI taxonomy): domain Eukaryota; kingdom Metazoa; phylum Chordata; class Mammalia; order Dasyuromorphia; family Myrmecobiidae; genus Myrmecobius; species Myrmecobius fasciatus. The sequence continues at coordinate 36,862 of JAJPUD010012710.1, read as the reverse complement.
AGTCATTTAGGGAGATGGCTCAGAATAAACAATATTAACAATATATAACCTTATAAACTTGAGGTAGGCAATATATGTGTTTGTAGCTATATAACTATAAAAACATAGATATAAATGCATACAACTACATATTCACAACTGTAGAAAGCATCAGTAACATTTAGTATACAGGGCAAAGGCAACTCATACATGCTGTTTTTTCCCTTCTTGTGTCCTCCAAGACACAGTATTTCTATTTGGCAGATTCCCTGCTCTTGTCATTTTCTGGTGTTCAATGGCTAATGGCTAAGGCTAACTCTCAAATTAGGAAGTTCTTCTTTTATAATTAAAATGATAGAAAGATATCATATTATCAAAACAGAATATTGCCCCTTTTTAATGAAAAACTTTTTTATGTATTGCAAGTGGATTAGATAACATTGGGAAATTAAACTCAACACAGCAGCAGTTTAATCCAATTATGAGTCAATTTATTAGCTTTAATTTTTAGCAGCATTTTCTTGGTTTAACCACTGGAACACAACAGAGAAAATGTGGGAATCATGGTGTGAGATCAACAATATCAGGACTGTTTTCTAATTACTTTTTAACTATTCATAATTTAGATCATCACTGCCACTGCCTAATGGGGTGTATATGGGTCTCTATTATTGGACTAATCATTTACCTTTTTTATTTTCATGAAAAAGCTGCCAAGTTAGAAGTGATTATATTTCATGAAAAAGGCCATAATCACCAGACTGATTTTTTAAGGGACTAAATCTAATGTTCTCATGATTAATTAAATGACTCTTTTTTTTCCTTCTGTGGGTATTTCAATGTATATTTTGAAAGAAATAGTAAAGTGCTTGGGTTCAAATCTGCCATGTGAAATATTAACTTGGTGACTCAGGGCAATTCATTTAATCTCTCTGAATCTCAGTTTTCTCACCTACAAAATAGGTATAATAATTTCTGCAGTACCTATCTCACAGGACTTCTGTGAGGCTCAAAAGTGTGTAAATATAGGAACATATACATTATTATTATTATATATGCTTTGGAAAGTATTATATAAAAATGATGTTTGTATATCAATATACATGTGTGTTTATGTCATACTGTGTTGTTAAACTTCAGAATATTATATAAAGAGTTGTAATTATTAATATCTTTGGTTAAAATGGATGTTATTCCATCAATATGTGCTCACGGTTTTCAGTTATATTAATTCTTTCAAAAATGACATTAAAAAGTTGTAGAATAAGATTATAGTTTTAAGAATATAGACATTTGAACCTAAAATAGTTTTCCCTTCAGAGTAATTTATGATTCTAAGCTAGGAGTGTAGGTTAGGTGAATAGCAGGTATAGTCAGAGAGATGCTATATGTGTAAATTTCAATTTAATTATTCATCATAATGGATATCCAATTACATAGCATAGTATGGATGAGATATTTTATTCATTTTTACATAATGTGATGCTTAGGCTGATCTCTTTTGAATAATTATGGACCTCACTGAGGAAGTCAAATAATTTTCTGTGACAATGTGATAAGCACAATAATAACTGTAAAGAGGACTACCTGGAGCCATCAACCATTAATCCTTCTTCCATTTTTTCTAGGACAGATCTTATGACAATCTTATGATAGATAGACCCATTTAGTAAACATATTTGTCCTTGTTTTATGCCTTACTTGAGTTTAATAATCAGAAGGACATTGAAAGGTTATATTTCTGGTTGTCTTTATCAAGAAATCTTAAATGACAGCATTTCAGCCTCAGTCTTTAAAAGCAATCATGATACTCAGAGGGGATTCTACAAAAAAACCAGAAAGACCTACTGAAAAACAAGACTATTATAACAAGTTTTAATTTACACAAGAGAGGGAAAGACTCCAAATAAACACATAGGAGATTTATAAGGAGAACGTAAGGGAAATAAGAAAAAGCTACAACTAGGGTAGTTTTTAGGATCTTTCATGCTCTCTAGTTTTTTTTTAGTCAGGTGGAGTGACTAAAGATAAATTGTAGAAGATCATTTGTAAAAGTCTGTTGCTCCTTTTCCATGTTTTCATCAAGGGCATCTTCAACATGTGTTCAGAATGTTTTGAAAGAAAAATATTTTCTAAGTAAAATTAAGTTATTGATTTCTTCCTAACTATCTTTTAATGGCTAGTAGTATTGCCTGCGTTTTTTTCTCCAAATATGGTTTTTCAATTGTTGAGGAAAATAGAAATAGATTGCAGCAATTCTGACAAATCTATTCCATTTTCAATCTATTTCTTTTCCTCAACATTTCATCTTTAAAGACTTTTGGGAAGAACTAGCTTGTTTAGATCTCATCCTATGCTTTATGCAGATTTGTGTTCTAATCATTGCTTTTTGCTCTTTTAGCATCAGACTTGGTCTGGAGGAGAGTATAGCCAGAGCTGGCATGATAATCTGGGAAGATAATGAAGGATAAAAGAATTGAAGGTCATGGTGTGGGTGAATATATTTTTTGAGGAAAGATAAAATGACAAAAGACTATGATTGGATGATTGAATTTTGGAGTTCTTGAACATAGAACTGGAAAACTTGGATGATGGCAAGATCAGATTCTAGTATAACTATCCCTCTGTATTGTTGAGATGGAATGAACTAGTGCATTATGAGAGTTGAAGGTGAGATAGTTGAAGGAATATAAATTTGTATGGTCATGTGCCCTAGTATGAGGGTAGGAGTTTGGCAGATAAGGAGACTGTGTGCCTGTCACTAAAATCATTGAAAAAAAGGCAAATATCATAAGATATGTGTGTGTTCATGTACATATGCATATATACACATATGAATAATGCACATGTATATACACATGTATGTATGAATACATGTATTTGTATATATATGTGTGTGTGTATATATATGTATATATGTCACTAAGTTCTTTAGTGAGTAATAAATTTGGATAGAGTGAATATCAAAAAATGAGAGAAAAGAGGAGGAATGTTTCCAGGCAGACTATTAGTGATTTAGAAAATTTCTATTGATGGGGATGAGTTACTGGAAGATTCAAGTTCTCCCAACAGTCCTCTCCATGGAAAAGGGATGTCAGTGTTATTTAGTCTTGGGAAGTTCCATAGACTGGTCACAAGTCAGGCACAGGCAGAGTCTGATAGTTAACAAAGCTTTAACTGCAAAAAATGATTCTGATAAAATTATAAGCACTTGGGCAGACCAGTGACAAAAATGTTCTTAATTAAGCTGGTTTTTTGGCTCCTCATATAGCAGACTATAGAAAAATGCATTTCCATCTATATACAGGTCACTCCTGTCTAGAAGTTTATGTAGTCACTTTGTCAGCTGTCTTCTTTCCTATGCCCTTCTGTTTTTACTTCCCCTTTTCCATTCCCCCAAATAAAACTATATGAATCTGAGTGAGTACCTCCAGTTACTTCTGCATGACGAAGCAGCATTTTCATGCACTCTAAAAAATCTATTATTCCTCTTCTTGGGACAGAGTGGGAAGATGATACTGTTTTCTGACTTTGGGTAAGACTATTTTGTATACTTGTCTAAACAAAGAAGACTTAGGGTATAATTTTGATAATATTGTGGATATAGTCTCACAGTTACCAAAATGTTTATAATCTTGAAGGAATTTTGTGCAAGCAACATTATTATTTTTTTTCCTTTACAAGCACCTCACTGATTTGCAGTAACTTTTGTATTTTCAAGTGAACTTAAAAGCAATTCATAACTGTTTTCTCTGCCCTGGACCTCTTAAAATTCTTGCTACTAACTAAAAATCTTTACAACATCACATTTATTGTAGAGTAATCCCAAGGAAAGAAATTTGTGAAGAGAATGATAATGATTTTAGTGAATTTTATGTAAAGTTTGGCATGTGTGTTACATCTTAAAATATTGCTAATATAGAAATGAGTAACAGGAAAGGCAGGCTTTCACAGATGATTCCTTTATAAAAAAAGGATACAATTGACTGAGAGAGGTAAAGATCACACAAAACCACTATATTATTTACTATTCTTTAAAAACATTTGCATTGGTAGATTAAAATCTACCATTCAGGGCTTGACTTTACTAAATTATTTCCATAACCATGTTAATATCATACAAAATTTCTTCAAACATGTAACCACAGAGAGAACTTTATTCAATAATTTTCTGTTTATCAATGTTCACCAGAGCCTAAAACCAGGGCAAGTTAAAGAATCCACTGCCATGGACTATGTTTTGAACAAAGTGCCAAGAGAAAGAAACAAACATTTATTAAATACCTAATATGTGCTATGCACTGGTATTGAACACTGACACTATTATCTCATTTGATATAGAAATTCTCTATTCTAATAGAAAGGTACTTCTGATTTTCTTACTTGTACATGGCCTTATGGAGATTTCGCCAACCCGCATGATACCATAGAATCTCCTCAGTGAGCTGGATGACCTCTCAAATTAAATCAAAGCCTCTGGATCCATCTAGAAAAACAAACAAACAAATCACTGAAAAATATAAGATGCCTCAAAAATCTTAGTGTTGTTTTACGCTATTAAATTTTAGGTGTGCAATATATACTGCATTTAACTAGAAATGCCACATTTCATCCATTGGCAAAGATACCTCAGACTTACACTGCAGAAAAATAATGGACAGGAACCAAAATTCAAGAGGACAGGAAAAATGGACTTATTTGTGTACAATATCTCACATATACAATTATTACCTTAAACTTTATCATGCCTACCTCCATAATAGCTCTCATGTTTCTTCAATTAACATAATCAACATCCTAGTTCAAATACTCATCACTTCTTGCCTTGACTATTACATTAGCCTTCTCATCAGTTCCAGTGCCTCAAGCATCTCCTCACTCCAAACTATCCTTTACACAGCTGCCAAGATGATTTTCTTTTGGACAAATCTCAACATGTTCAAGAAACTCAAGCAATATTCTAATAGCTCTACGATCAAAGACAAGCTCTTCTCTTTGGTATTTAAGTATCATGATCATCTGGCTCTTACTTTCAAGCATTATTTTATATTATTTCTTTTTAATAAATTCTCTTGTCCAGCCAAACTAATTTTCTTGCTGTTTCTTACATAGGATACTCTATCTCCCTTCTCTGTGCCTCAATACAGGTTGTCACCCATGTCTAGTATATACTCCTTTATCACTTCTGCTTTTTGGCATCCTGAATTTCCTTTAAACCAATTGAAATATCACCTCTACATGAGGTTTTCTACTGTCTTTTGTTTCTATGTCTTCCCCTGTAATTCACCCTTTTGGAATATATATTTGGTATACACAAGATACCTGTGTACATGCATAAGCATACATGTGTACACATATGTGCATATGTTAATAGATCATACATTGTGTAAAAATGCATACTTGAGTGTTATATTGTGTGTACATAGGTATTTATGCACACATTCACAGTTTTCGCTTTACATAAGTCGGCCATTCCAAAAATGTTTATATAAAGCAATTTTTACTAATGCAAATTGCCAGTGGATGTGAGTAAGGGAAGGAGACAGGTAAGAAGGGAAAAAGGAGGATGAATACCTGTGGATGTAGGAGACCAGCTCATGATTCAAGGGTACATGGTGACTAGGGAAAGAGAAGAATCAAGTGCAGGCTGTGGTCAGCCACATAAGGGTCTGGCTAGAATAAAACATGGTGGGGGGCAAACGTATAGGAGCTGGACATGGACACAGATAGGAGAGGACAGACCACATACAAGAGCAGTGAAAGAAACACAGTACTCTGTCATGGGAGGGTCAGATGAAGGAGCTGTGTATGTGGTCAATGGCAGAGTGGATCAGAGGTCTCTTTCACTTCTACCCCACTCCAGTGAGTCAGTTTTATTTTCACTTGGAGGTTTTTTTAAAAAGGTTTTTTCCCCTTTCATAAAGCATATCTCTTTTAGAATCCTTTATGCAAAGTGGAAATCTATTAACGCCAAGATGGTCTTTGTAAATATATTCAAAGGTCTAGAGCAAGAAGGAACCTCAGAGGCCATCTGGCCCAATGCCTTATTTTATAGATGAGGAAATTTATAGTATATTCTCTCTCAGTAGAGTGTGATCTGATTGAGGACAAAAACTATTTTGTCTTTTTATCTTACACATCTTTTATAGATAGTATCTAGCACATAGCAAGCACATGATCAATGGTTGCTAATTAAATCAGGGTGAAAATAGTTACTGATAAGAGGGTCCACTGCACTTTTGAATAGCACTGCATGTTGGGAAATATTTCTTATATTCACTATCAGAATATAATGTATACTAAATATAAAGTGATTTTTGCCTCTGGTAGTTTTGTCTATTGCTCCTATTTCTGTCTGCCCTCTGAAACCAAGTTGAATAAGTCCAAGTGACAGACCTTCAAATCCTTGAAGTTCATTAAAGGAGGGAATATTTGAGACTCATAAGATTCCCCACAGAATAAAGAGCATTGAACAAAAAGAACAAAAAGATTATTTTCTAATATGGAAATCTGCTTTCTTAGTCTTTAGAAAGGCATGTGCAGCTCATTGAATATCATAAACAATTAAGGAATACAGAAAGAGGAAATAGGACTGGAATTAAACTCTGAAATAATATCCCTGCTTATTCTTCATAAACTGGACAAAACATCACTGGAACCAGCATCCCAATTTATGATTCCTAGTGAGCAAAACCCTCAGGTAATGCACATTAGAAACTGAGAGATTTGCAAAGTGTGGTTCTTTTCTATTCTCATTCAAAAAATAAAGGGCTCCCAAGGTTTTCATGTCTTCAACTTTAGAATTCAAGTTTCTGTATTTGTATGTAGCAGACACACTGCTTCTATATAGAAGAACTTGTTTTTTGTAACTATTATGTTTATAAACTGAAGTTTGTAGAATTTGAAAATGTTAGAGATGTTTTAAACTACATAGGACACCGGAATAAGTAGATATATGGGAACTTGGCATTTTGACAGGTAAGATATAACCTACACAAAGAAGCTACAAACATAGATGTAGCCATACTTTTTAAAAATAGCAAGATTTTGCAAGTGAGAATTTGAAAAACAAAGTTTTCACAGAATATTAGTAATACTTAAATAAAATGACAGCCTGCCTTCCACCTTTTTTTCATGTTATGTGGAACATACAGAGCTATGCTACAACATCATGAAACAGAGCTTCAAAAAAGACAGAGCTCATCTATTTGCAATTTGATGCATCATTAATTTATTTATAAGATGTCTGTCAGTGGGGCACCAAGCCACTTCAATAGAGTTCTTTTCTTAAGTACTTACTGACAAAAAAAAAGAAAAGAAATGAATAGAGTTCAAAATAATAAAATGGGTGACTCTGCATGTGTGTGGGTGTGTGCCAGCATGTGTGTGTTTCTACATGTCAGGAGAGGTACTTTGGAGTATAAATATAATTATAACAATCCTTAAAATTGATCGAGCTGGTTTCTTTTTCTTTCTTTGAAAGGCATGCTTTGAAGCTGTGAACATAGTACATAGACTGAAAAATTATTAAAATAAGTGGAAAATTGGAATGGAAAGAGTGGATATGTTGAGGTACAGAAAGGAGATTCCAAAAAGGTTGGAGTTGCAGATTGGTGTCCTGAGATGTCTCAAAAGAACTGGGAACCCATCTCCAAGTCAAGGGGCAAAGTTTGTTGTAATTGTAATATCAATCAAAGCCTGCTAAGTTCTAAAAGGATCCTGCAAAAGAAGTAGGAGCAAGGAGACAAATCTACAGGAAAAAGATAGAGATCAGATGCTTCATGCCACTGATATGCTAATTTTATGGCTTAGAGGTAGAATTGAGGAGAGCTCTTAGAGGTAGAGTTGAAGAGTGGTTTGGTTTGCACCTCATTATCTCAGAAATTTTGTTATTACTGACCAACAGATTGTTATCTAACTACCAGCATGGTTTGTGGAACTAGGCACTGCCAAGACCTGGTAGAAGCTGTATCCCATCAGATAACAGTCACATTCCCAAATGCACTTTTAAATATCAGTTGGAGGAAAATCACAGATTTCAAGTTAGGAAGATGCTAGGGACCATCAAGTCCAATATCCCCATTTTACTGATTAGACAATTGAAATTTAGAAAGGTTAAGTGACTTGACCAGTGCCATACATTTCATAAGTATCTGAGATAAGATTCATATATTAAATATTTTATATTTTAAGTCCAATATTCTATTAACTAAAATACTACCTGTCAAGCCTACAGTACCCCATTATTCCTGATGTTTTTCCTATTGAAGTATTAACCAGCTCTGATTTTAGTTAGCTACTCACATTAGTCAGGGTCAGTTATATTTTTTTGTGTGGTTTATATTTAGGAATGTTTCCAGAAAAGATGAAGAGAATTAGTCCCCTGCTTAGGAAGTTTCTTTGCCATTAAGAGAAAATATAAAGTCTTTGTCATTTAAAAGCCTTCAAAACTGATTCCAACCTATCTTCCATTCTTATTTTGTCACAGTCCTTTGCATTTATAATTATCCCTTCCTCATCAAGGGGATTAGAGACAGGGTGCCTCTGCAATCTGGAAAACCTGTGTAAAATTTTTTGATTCTCCCTTTGAATCAGAAAAGAATCATTATATTATTATAATATTATCATAATGTCATCATCATGATGTTAAAATATAAAATACATTAAAATGGATGCTACACACATAAGTAATGCATGTTTGTGTTGTCTGCTACATTCATATGTTATATGTGGCTTCTGAAAAACTCTCTCCAAATTACCATTTAATTTTTTATGTCTCCCTGTGATATATTGACACCATGATGGGACAGTCATGGTGTGAAAGGGATGTGCTACGTTCCAGCCAAATTGACTTATTTACTATGCCTAAGATACAAAAATTCATCTCCTAACTCTATACCTCTTTATCTGGATTAATTATCATTAGTCTGGAATACACTTTCTCCTTATCTTTTCCTCTTAATTTCAGTACCATTGAATGTTCAACTGAAGATTTACTCTGAGATAGGACATTTTCTCATCCCCCAAGTAATTAATGTTCCCCAGATGTTGATTTTACTTTGTATATTTACATATTGGTACATTTTGTATTTCTCTAGTAGATTCAAAGCTTTCTGAAGGCAATGTCTTTTGGTATTTTCAGAACTTAGTATAGCACCTAGCACAAAATTGACTTTAATAAATGTATGTTGAATTATATTGACATTTAAGAGTCAAAGAAAAGTGAATATGCAAAGCAAACAATTTGAGGATGGTGATATTAAAGCTTAAATAAAAATAAGGAAAGTTGGTCTTGTAGTCTTTCTTTAGCTATATAAATCAGGTTATTCAGGCAAAATAAATGGGCAAAGCATTGTGGAGGCATACAATTGACATAGATGTTCTGAAGTGAAATTAAATTTTTGATGGAATTGAAACTACAGATATACATACAATAGTTCTAACTGTTTTAACCAAATTGAAGACAACAGCCAGCTTTGAATGGGACAAATCAATCAAGATTAAAACAAATCAAAATAGCTATGAATAAAAATGAATTGCTTAATATTCCTGACTTTGGCATATACAGTAGTATGTTGGTAAATGTTTAGCATACAATACTCCAAAGGGGGAAATACAGGCTCAGACATACTTTTAATATAATCTGTTACTAATATTTCTCCCTCACTTTAAGAACAGAAACCAGCAAAACAATAAATCAAGCCCTCATTTATAGCATTTGCTGATTTCTGAGATGGAAAAATTCCCACTGAGAATTAAACAATTGAATTTGAGTCAAAACAAACTGGCTCCAGCACACTCTTGGGTACAAATATTGAAAAGTCAAGAAAGCAGATTTGGACATAATGAAACCATATACATGGATGTTCTTTAGAAAAAAAAAGAAAAACAAAAAGAACTAGAGCAGAGCACCAGCCCTGAAATCAGGAGGACCTGAGTTCAAATTTGGCCTTGGACACATAATGCTTCTAGCTGTGTGAACCTGGGGAAGAAGAAGGAAGAGGAGGAGGAGAAGAAGAAAGAGAAGAAGGAGGAGAAGGAGAAGGAGAAGGAGAAGAAAGAACTAGTATTGGTTCTGAAGTTAGTAGTCAGGAAATCAGATATAGGCTCAGAGATATAGAATGGAATGGCAGTGATGAGGAAAAGAAAGGACAGTAGTTTGGCTTGATTATAGAATGAAGGATAGAATTTTCATTGGGGTTGAAAAGATAGGTAAAGATAAATAAAAAAATTATGTTATTTTAATAGGAAATAGAAAGCTACTGGAGTTGGTTGACTACAAGATAGAGTTGCACATAAAATATTTTTTAAACAGATATGGGACAGATGAAAGAAATTTATGATAATGAAACCAATTAGGAGACTGAGGGCCTGAATTAAGAGGGTAACTGTACCTGGAATCATATATACCTTACCAATCTAAAATCCATACTAATCTAAAAGTTGTATATAAGCCAGAAACAATGAGGTGCTCATCAAAGTGGTGAAGAAAAATTGTATTAGTTTCTCCTTCAAATTCTGGTGAAGTGGAACAATGGCACATGGAATATGAAAGAGTCAGTATATTTCAAATCACTTATATTTACCTTTGTAATGCTTGAGTTGATCTTGGCAGCACATCTGCATTCTTAATTATGTTTTTCTTAGGCTATTATACAATACAATTAATTGAAATCTTATTCTTTTCCATCATTGTGAAAAGGTGACCCTGACTCCTCAAACACTATGCTAGTAAAATACAAGGTATGTATCTAACTTCAAAACACTTCAGAAATTTACCTGGTGACAGACTTGAGATCTATCATCTGTAGACAAGTTTGGTACTTAAGGGGTACCAGGTGATAGGTTTTTTCTCTCTTTTATTTGTGACTATTGCAACTCACAAAGTCTGACAAATAAGGCAGAATGGGGTTGAAATCTCTGAAAGAAATAATCACAATAATAATGTTATGTTAATATCTCAACCTATTTTCAGTCTTCAAACACACAAAAACAAACTTAATTTGTGGTAGTGAGTGTGATATATCATGATCAAACAGTATTTACTAAACACCTCACATATTGCTAAGTTCTGGTTTAATAGAAAGAGGACTGGATTTGAAACCAAAAAACTGTGACTTAAAAGTTGTAGAATTCCCATTTACCCACTTTCCATTTACCAGATTGTGACCTTGGACAAATAAAACAAAACAAAGCAAAAAAAACTCTTAGTCTGTTTCCTCATGTGTGAAAAGAGGGAGTTGAAGTATGTTTTGAAGTCCTTAATCTGTGATCCATGAACTTTATTTAAAAAGTAATCTGATGAATATATTTCAAAATGCTTGGTTTATGTTTTTAATGCTATGTATTTTGTTTTATACATTTGAATACATTCTGGACACTCTATGAACTTCACAAGAGTTCCAGAGAGATCCTAGCCTAAAGAATCTCTGAATCTTGTCCATCTGTAAACCTGTGGATTCGTGCGCTATAGATGATATTGGAAAGAATATTGACTGTTGGGTTAAAGAACCTGAGTTTGAGCTTATTTTGTCACTTAGTGCTTGGAGATCAACATACTTTAGTAACCTGGGAAATCACTCATTATTTAATTATTTAAATTTTTTATTTTATTTTTAATTATTTAAAGTCCAATGAAAGCCTAAAATTTACAATGTAAGCTAGCCCTGGAAAATGGATCATTTGTCAAAAGTATAGTTAATGCGATAAAAAGTGCTGATAAAAAAGAAAAATCCAAGGATGTGTGGGTATATATGTTTGTATGTTGGGAATATATTATTGAATTGAATAAAACAAGTGCTTTTAGCTAAAGAAGCAACTATTGCAAATTAAAATTTCTTAAATATGGAAAAATAAACTGTAGATTTCTCAGTAAGTAAATTATTTTACTTTTGTCCAAACTAATTAGTACAAAATTATAAATGATCAAGCAAAGGAGAAAGGTTACATTCATAAAATGAAAAAAAATACAAAAGAGAATAGATTCAACAACAACTAACAATAATAGATGGAAATGCATGGCAATTATGCGCCAGTGCACCTTAAAAAAGGGTAGCAAATGCAAAGAACATTTACACTTTGCAAGAGCACCTGTGGGGAATTATTTCCCAAAGGAAGCAGAGTGATTATATGCAGGATATGTAATGATTTCTTGTGGGTAGAAAAGTGTTGGTGATCTATGCCAACCAATTAAGGTTCCATAGAAACAGAACTCTGAGTTCATTACCTGAGTGTCATGTGCTAGTGACTACTGGAAGTGTCTTAGACTTGTGGGCTAACACAGTTCATTCTGTTGTTGGAAATTCAAAGGATCATTGACTCTTATGATTAAAACTGTCCAGAAAATCCTTGTATGCCTAGTTTTACTTTAATTAGAATTTCCTCTATATAATTCCTGCCACGTGGTAATACTTGAAGTCTCATCTAGTTAGAAGAAATCACTATCTTTCAAAGCTGTTTATTCTATTTCTCAGGTAGATCAAGTTAGTAGCAAGATTTTTGTTGTTGTTATTGTTGTTGAGGCAATTGTGGTTAAGTGACTTGCCCAGGGTCACACAGCTAGGCTGTGTGTTAAGTGTCTGAAGTCAAATTTGACCTCAGGTCCTCTTGACTTCAGGGCTGGTTTTCTATCCATTGCACCACCTAGCTGTGCCAAGGTTTTTCTTAGAATAATTTTAACTTTACCTTAATTGTCTTCCACACCTTGTACCTTATTCTTCTCTCTGGGACTAAGCAAAAATTCTAATTCCTTGAACAGTACCTATAAAAAAATTTACCATGTATTAAAACATGAAGTTTTTTTTTTGTTTTTTTATAAATTTTTATTTTATTTGCATAACATATGTGTGGGTAATTCTTCAACAAGAACCCCTACATAGCTTTCCGTTACAAATTTTCCCCCCAACTCCCCACCCCTCCCCGAGATGGCAGGATATCCACTACATGTTAATTATGTTAAAATATTGGCAAATCGAATATATGTATACATATTTCCAAACTTATCATTGGTGTGCAAGAAAAATCTTATCTACACAAACGATATATCAGATAAAGGAAACACAATGTAAGCAAACATCAATCAAGGAGTATGAGAATGTTATGTTGTGGTCCACATTTCGCATCCCTCTCTCTGGGTGTATATGGCTTTCTTCAGTGAACAATTGCAGGTGGTTTGAAACATTTCATTGTTGAAGAGAGCCATGTCCATCAGAATTGATCGTCATATAGTACTGTTGTTGCCGTGTATAATGATCTCCTGGTTCTGCTCATTTCACTCAGCATCAGTTCATGTAAGTCTCTCCAGGCCTCTCTGAAATCATCTTGCTGGTCATTTCTTACAGAACAATAATATTCCATAACATTCATATACCATAATTTATTCAGCCATTCTCCAATTGAAGGGCATCTATTCAATTTCCAGTTTCTAGCCACTACAAAAAGGGCTGCCACAAACATTCTTGCACATGTGGGGCCTTTTCCTTCCTTTATGATTTCTTTGGGATATAAGCCCAATAGAAATGCTGCTGGGTCAAAGGGTATGCACAGTTTGATAACTTTTTGAGCATAGCTCCAGATTGTTCTCCAGAATGGCTGTATCCGTTCACAGCTCCACCCACAATGCATCAGTGTCCCAGCCCTCCCACAACCCCTCCAACATTCATCATTAACTTTTCCTGTCATTTTAGCCAATCTGACAGGTGTGAAGTGGTATCTCAGGGTTGTCTTGATTTGCATTTCTCTGATCAATAGTGATTTGGAGCACCTTTTCATATGACTATAAATAGTTTTAATTTCATCCTCTGAAAATTGTCTGTTCATATCCTTTGACCATTTATTGATTGGAGAATGGCTTGAATTTTTATAAATATGAGACAATTCTCTATATATTTTAGAGATGAGACCTTTATCAGAACCCTTAAATGTAAAGATGATTTCCCAATTTATTGCTTCCCTCCTAATCTTGTCTGCATTGATTTTGTTTGTACAAAAACTTTTTAACTTAATATAGTCAAAGTTATCTATCTGGTTTTCAATTAAAAGTTCCAGTTCTTCTTTGGACATAAATTTATTCCATCTCCACAGGTCTGAGAGGTAAACTATATTATGTTCCTCTAACTTGTTTACAAAATCACTCTTTATATCCAGATCATGAACCCATTTAGATCTTATCTTGGTATGTGGTGTTAGATGTGGGTCAAGCCCTAAGTTCTTCCACACTAGTTTCCAGTTTTCCCAGCAGTTTTTGTCAAATAGTGAATACTTATCCCAAAAGCTGGGGTCTTTGGGTTTATCAAAAACCAAATTGCTATAGTTATTGCCTAGTTTAAGACATGAAGTTTTAAATAAATACAGAAATATGGAAATATTAAAACATTCTTCATAAACATGCAATTAAACTGATCAATAAAGGAAATGTTAAAATAGGATCAGAACTAAATGTAAACTAAAAAAATATTTAAAACAGGAATGGGGCAAGGAATAAATTTAAGACACAATAAGTAACTAAGTGGAAGAAAAAATAATAATAGTATTGTGATTGGGTACCAAAATATCAGTCAGCAGGGGAAAGTTAATATTCCAAAACACAGGAAATAAAAAAAATGGAAGAAGTACAATGAATTGGGCATATAGTTAAAATCCAAAAACAAATAATTTCCAAAAGCACTAAAACAGAAATCCAGAAAATCAAAGAAGCTTCATATAAAAATGAAAACAGAAAGACTAGAATAATGATCAATACAAATCAGCTGGGTTTTTGAAGTAAAGAAATAATTCACTGATTCAATTTTTAATAGTTTTTTTTCCCAATTACACATCAAGAAAAATTGCATCATTCATATTTATATGGTTTTGAGTTACAAATCCCCCCCTCCTTTCTCTTCCCTGTTTTGAAAATGTAAGGCAACTTTATATAGATTAAACCTGTACTATCATGTACAAAGTTTCCATATTAGTCATAGGTATGAAAGTAGAAATGGATCAAAAGAAAAAATCCAGAAAAGAATAAAGTAAGTGAAAAAATATGCTTTGATTTACTTTCAGAGTCCATAAGTTCTTTATCTGGATGTAGATAGCATTTTTCTTCATGAATCCTTTGCACATGTATTGAATCATTGTATTGCTGAGAAGGGCTGAGTTATTCATAGCTGATCATCACACAATGTTGCTAATACTGTGGACAATGTTTTCCTGGTTCGTTCCTCATTTCACTTTGCATCAGTTTAGTTTATACAAGTCTTTCCAGGCTTTTCTGAAATTCATTTGTTCAACATTTTTATTGCACGAGTATTCTATTACATTCATGCGTACAACTTGTTTAGTCATTCCCCAATTGATAGGCAATCCCATATTTTCAAATATTTTGCTGCCATGAAAAGAGCTGCAATAAAATTTTTTGCACAGGTAGATTCTTTCCCCCTTTTTATTTTGTATCTTTGAGATGCATATTTAGTAGTGGTCTTGCTGAATCAAAGAGTATGTACAGTTTGGTTACTCTTTGGGCATAATTCTAAATTGCTTTCCATGATGGTTGGATCAGTTTGCCACCTCACAAACAGTACATTAATGCCCCAATTTTCCTGCATCTTTTCCAACATTAAATTTCTATCTTATCACCATTAGAGATAAAGCTTGCTAATGGTTTTAGACAGGCACTGCTTATAAATTTAAGTAATTACTTTTATTACTATGCTCCATAGTATCTATTAAGAGGAGTGGATGCTGTGTTTTATCAAAAGCTTTTTCAGCATCTTTGGGATAATCATGATTTCTATTGGTTTTATTACTGATATGGAAAGTTATCTTGATAGTTTTGTCAGCATAGTAGCAACCAAACATTTCTGTTAAAAATTCTACCTGGTCATAGTGTGTAATCCTTGTAATATTTTGCTGTAATTGTCTTGCTAGTATTTGGTTTAAAATTTTTGCATCAATATTCATTAGGGGAATTGAGTTATAACTTATTTTCACTGGTAACAGGTAACAGGTAAACCTTATTTAAGTATTAGACTTTATTTATTTAACAGAAGGAATATAGTAGGACTCCTTTTTCATCTGTTTTTCCACAAAGTTTAAATAATATTGGAATTAATTGTTATCTAAATGTTTGGTAGAATTAATTTGTGAAACCAGCCCATCCTGAGAATTTTTTCTTAGGAAGTACATTAATGACTTGTTCAATTTATTTTACTAAGATGAGGTTATCTAGGCATTCTATTTCCTCATCTCTTAACTTGGGAAATTTATATTTTTGTAAATATTTATCAATTTCATTGATTGTGAAATTTATTGTCATAGAGTTAAGCAAATTTCTTTCAGTGATTAATTTCTTCTTGTTTGGTAATGATTTCACCATTTTCATTTTGGATACTGGATATTTGGTTTTCTTCTTTTTTTCTTTTTTAAAATCACATTGATCAATGCTTTATCTATCATCTTTTTTTCCCACAACACTGCATTATAGGATTATTTGTAAGCTCAATAGAGATTTTACTTTCAATTTATTAATCTCATCTTTGATTTTCAGTATTTGCAGTTTAGTGCTTAATTGTGGATTTCTAAAGCTATTCTTTTTCTAGTTTCTTTAACTACATCTCCAATTCATTAAGCTCTTTTTTTCTAGTTAGATGTAAGAAGGTAGAGAAATAAAATTTCCCCCAATATTGCTTTGGCTACATCCCATAAATTTTGGATGTTGTCACATTAATTGTCATTCTTTTTAATGAAATTTTGTTTCTCTGATTTCTTCTTTAACATACTTATTCTTTAGTATTAGAATATTTGGTTTTCAATCATTTTTTTTTAATTTCTTTTCTTTCCCCATTGTTGAATATAATTTTATTGTACTATGATCTGAAAAGAAAATTGTTAATTTTTATGCCTTTCTGCATTTGATTTTGAGGATTTTATGTCAATACATGGTCTTTTTTTTTGTATAAGTGCAGTATGCTGCTGAGAAAAGGATATATTCTTTCTGGTCCCATTCGTTTTCTCCAAAGGTGAGCCATATCTAAATTTTAAATATCCTATTTACCTTTTCAGTTTCTTTCTTGTTTATTTTTTGGTTGTATTTTTTTAAGTTTTGGAAACACAGTTGAGGTTTTCCACTAGCATAGTTTTGATGTCCATTTCTTCCTGTAATTTATTTAACCCCACTTGGATGCTCTCCTATTTGATATATGTATGTTTAGTATTGATATTGCTTCACTGTCTATGTACTTTTTAGCAAAATGTAGTCTCTTCCTTTTCTTGTTTAATTAGGTCTCTTGTTCTTGCTTTGTCTGAGATCAGGATTACTACTCCTCATTTTTTTTAAACTTCAGCTGAAGCATAATGCATTCTTCTTTAGCTTTTACATTTACTCCATATGTTTCTGCATCAAATGTCTTTCTTATAAACAAAATATTGTAGAATTCTGTTTTTTATCTACTTTTAAAATCTGATTCCATCTCATGGGAGAGGTCATCTTATTCACACATTAATGGTCAGGATTCCTAACAGTATATTTCCCTCTATTCTATCCCCCCTTTTATACTTTTTCTTTCCTTTCACCCTGTCCATCAACACCAGTTTTTTTTTTTTTTGGCTTTTGATCACCATGTTCCTCAATCAGTCCTTCCTTCTATTAACTCCACATTTAATTTTCCCTTTCCTTTACTGCTTCTTTTCTCCCTTTTGTCTTCCTTCTATTAGTCCCTCCTTGCTTTTCTTTTTCCTTCCCCCTTTCTTCTCCTACTTTCCTATACAATATATGAATTTCTGTATATGAGTGTATCTTATTTCCTCTTTGAACCAAATCCAAAAATGCTGCCTCCTTTCCTTTTTTCCTTATAATAGGTATTTTTGATTGTTCCTCTGTTATTCATTCCCCTTTATTCTACTCCAAGTAAAATATTTTTTATCCCTAATTTTTATACCATGAAATCAAAGTCAATTTATACCCATACCCTCTGTCTATTTATACTCTTTCTAACTGCCTTATCAAGATGCAGTTCTCAAGAGGTACAAGAATCACTTTCCCATGCAGGGATGTAAACAGCTTAATCTTATTGAGCTACATGCCTTTTATGATTCTGTTTACCTTTAAATGCTTCTGCTGAGTCTTCTATTTGAAAATGAAATTTTCTTGTCAGCTGTTTTTTTTTTTTTTTTTTTCAATCAGGAAAGTTTGAAAGGCCCCCTATTGCATTGAATGTCCTTCCCCTCCGAAAGATTATACTCCATTTTTCTGAGTACGTATTTCTTGGTTGTAACCCAAGCTACTTTGCCTCCCAGAATATTATATTGTAATCCCTCTTATAATTTAAATAGAAGCTGCTAAGTTTTGTGATTAGCTTTTTGATATTTGAATTGTTTCTTTCTGGCTGTTTGCAGTATTTTTTCTTTGACCTGATGATTCTGTGATGTGGATCCAATATTCCTTGAAGTTTTCATTTTGGGAATTTTTTCAGGTAATTGGCAGATTCTTTCAATGTCTCCTTTAATCCTCTATTTCCACAGTCTGAAGGGAATTTTCCATGATAATTTTTTTCATTTTTCATTTTTCTTTCTTTTTTATTAAAGATTTTTAATTTGACAATATATGCATAGTTAATTTTTAAACAGGGACCCTTGATAAACCTTGTGGTCCAAATTTCCCCCCTTCCCCTCACTCCTTCCTCTAGATAACAAATAATCCAATATATGGTAAACATGGCAAAAATACATGTTAAATCCAATATATGCATACATATTTATACAATTATCTTACTGCACAAGAAAAACCAGATCAAAAAGGAAAAAAAAAGAGAAAAAAATACAAACAAACAACAACAAAAAGACTGAAAAAGCTATGTTGTGATTCACTGTCAGTTCCCACAATCCTCTCTCTGGTGTAGATGGTTCTCTTCATCACAAGATCATTGGAACTGACTTGATTCATCTCATTGTTGAAAAGAGCCATGTCCACCAAAATTGATCACTCTATAATCTCGTTTTTGCCATGTACAATGATTTCCTAGTTTTGCTTATTTCACTTAGTATGATAATTTAAAAAAATGTCATCTAAGTTTTTTTCCTCATAACTTTCATGGCGTCCAATAATTCTTAAAACACCTCTCTTGGATTTTCGCAAGACCTGTTGTTTTTCCAATGAGTTATTTTATATTTTCTTCTATTTTTTCATTCTTTTCCTTTTGCTTTACTGATTCTTGATGTCTTATAAAGTCATTGCCCAAATTTAATTTGTAAGAAATTATTTTCTTGGGGCAGCTAGGTAGTGCAGTGTATAGAGCACAAGCCCTGAAGCCAGGAGGACCTGAGTTCAAATCTGGTCTCAGACACTTAACACTCTTAATTGTGTGACCCTGGGCAAGTTACTTAACCCCAATTGCCTCAGCAAAGCAAAAATCAAAAAGAAATTATTTTCTTCAGTTAGCTTTTGTTCTTCCTTTTCTATTTGGCCAATTTTACTTTTCATAGAGTTGTTTTCTTCAATGGATTTTTTCCCCATTAGGCCAATTCTACAGCTTAAGGAATTTTTGTCCTTCCTTTTCTAAGTTGTTGACTCTTTTTTCCATTATACTACTGTATAACTCATTTCCCCTTTATTTCTATTCTACCTCTCTTACTTGATTTTTAAAATCATTTTTGAGCTCTCCAAAAAGTACTTTCTAGGCTACAGACCAATTCATATTCCCTTTTAAGGCTTCCCATATAGGCATTTTGATATTGTCCTCTTCTGAATTTGTGTTTTGATTTTCCAGGATTGTTTAGTTCAGTAGATTTTTGTATCTCCTTTTTCTATTTGGCTAATTCTACTTTTTAAGCTAGTGTTTTACTCTTTTCTTCATTTCTCTCTTTTCCCAATTTTTCTTCTACTTCTCTTATATGATTTTTAATGTCCTTTTTCAATTTTCCCATGAGTTCCTTTTGGGTCTGAGACTACTTTGTATTTTTCTTTAGGGTTTTTGGCATTATTGTCTTCAAAGTTTGTGTCTTCATTTTTCCTGTTGCCATAATAACTTTCTATAATCAGGTTCTTTTTTCCCTCTCATCTGTTTTGGCCCTTTCCCTTTCTTTTACATTTGAACTCTGCCCCAAAGGTGGAAGAGGTACTTTCTCAGGCTTCTTGTACCAGGGGTAATGGCCCTGGCTATTTATTTAGTGCTGCACTGATGTTGTCCTGAGACTCATGGAGTCTCTCATATCTGTTGCTTTGATAAGTTTGTGATTTTGATTGTAGCTGGCACTACAGGAAGCTATAGGGGTTTGGCAGCTTACTTGGTGGTGAGCAAGGTTCTTAGTGGTGGTTTCTAGTTTGTGCTGTGTGATTATTATTATTATTATTTTTTTTGCAGTTCTCTGGAGATACACTGAATTATGTGGTAGATTGGCGTCTGGAGGCAGCCTGTTTTTCTAGGACTATGTTGAAGCACAAAGTGATTTCAGAATTGGAGTCTACTTGTTCCTCTGACTGTTCTGAGGTACAGGGGGGATGCTGGTGTTGGTGCTTGCCTACTTCAATGCCCTGGGGCTCAGGATTTCCTGATGGTTTGCTGAGGTGGGTGTTGCTGCAGATTTGCTGGTTTTCTTAATGTCTTAGATTTCCCTTTCCTTGAACTAAAGTGAGGAAAGTCTTTCCTGTCAATCTTTCAAGTTTATTTGGCTCAAAGATTGTTTTACGCCATTTTCTGCTAGTTTTGTAATCCTAGGATTTGTTTTGGGGTGTGATTTTATGGGTGTTTGGAGATAAATATGGGAAAGTTACAGCAATTTACTGTTTACTCCATCATCTTGCTCTCAGAACTGATTTTATTTTTTAAAGGAGAAAAACCAAAATTTCAGCAGTGACAAATAGAAAAGAAATTAATATTATCAGAAATTATTGTCAAGTCCAATTGAGTTTTAAAAAATAAAATATGAAGTGATTAAATATTTATGAAGGTATAAAACACTTCAACAGAGCAAGAAATAGAGAATCTAAGCACTCTTGTTTTAGAAGAAATTGAGAGATCGAATTTCAATTTAACTGCTAACAATATTTGTCATAATTCAGGACCATTTCTGTGAGAGTTTAAACAGTATTCCAATGATATCAAGAGGTGAAGAAAGTGATGCGTCAAAACATTCTTTCTTTACAAAAGTTAGTTTTTATATAAAGATCATTAAAGACAAGTAAAACACATAATTGAACTTTACATTTGTCATTCATCAGTGGTGTTAAAATAAAAAAGAAACAAGAGCTGCTAAACTGTATATAGGGATCATTGTGGGCCTATATTAATTTAGAAAAACTATATATTAGCATTATTTATGTTTCATTAAATTTTTATTTTAAAAAAATCACAATTGCATTTTAATCAGATTATGCTTGCTAGTTTTGTGGTCCATGTGTTTTACATCTCTGGTTCAATGTAGTGCCTGCCATTAGTCAACAAAAAAGTAAATATATTATACTTATTTATTTTATTGATTAGTTAGGTACCTAATTTAAAAAGAATGCATTCCCGCCTTTCAGCAAGGGATATTATAAAAATTCTGCTGCCATTCCCAACCACATTATGTGCATAAAACAGCATTTTCAATTCATTCTTATTTTAAATCAAAGTACAGGAATAAGATTTTTACTGTTGTTCAGTTGCATTTGACTCTTCATGAACCCATTTAGGATTTTCTTAGCAAACATATAGAAGTGGCTTGCAATAGCCTTCTCAAGTTCATTTTATAGATGAAAAATTGAGGCAAACAAGATTAAGTAACTTGCCCAGGGTTATGAAGCTAGTTAAGAATATGAGGCCAGATTTGATTTCAGGAAGATAAATCTTTCTCACTTTATGCCCAACACTCTTATAACTACTGCCTAGATGTCAATTTAATGTAGAAGTAAATTTAAGACTGTGTCCAGTGTTTCATAAAAAATTGTAAAACAATTTTCCAAATAAAAAATACAACATTCAATTTTTTTACATTATCATTTTTGTATTACGTTAAACATCTTCCAAGTTGTAATTTATCTCAATAAAATGTTATTTATGTCCAATAAAATTTACAAAAATAAAAAATTAGTATAAAATCTTGCAGATGATAATAAAAATATAGGTTATTGCTGGATTACATTTAATTTTGACAAAATGTCTCACAAAAATATTTGTAATTACTTTGTAACTAACATTCAACTTCTTTCAAACCCAATCACTTGTTGTATATATATATATATATATATATATATATATATATATATATATGTACTCCTAGATCACCTATTAAGAGACTGTCTCAGAAGAAAGGCCTCATGCCTCTAAGGAATAAATTCAATCACAATAGGTCAGTGTATTCAGGCTACATCACTACTAACGTGACCTTATCCCACAAAATCTCTGCATGCACTATATGGTTTCACCTAGATTCTGGGAAAAGGGATTCAAATTGTAGGACAGGGTCAGATAGAGCAACCTACTCTTGCACTAGTTCCCAGTTGTATTAGATGGCAAAGAGTTCCCCTGGTACATTTTACTTTTGTATTCTCAAGGGAAGTTTCAGGAGCAGATGTCCGACTAGTTTGCTGTTTTATAAGTTCTTGAACTGAAGCTATGAGCTCTTGTTCCAATCAATCCCTTCTCATCTAATGGGGAAATTGCCTTTCTATTTGGCAAGAATAAGCTTAAGTCTCCTGGATGATTTGGAAATTAGTATGTCCTGGGTTTCCAAATTTGGAGAGCCCATTGGGTAGAACATCCAAAATATGTGCTATCAGGATTGGCAAGAAGATTTAGAGACATAAATTAATGTAGGGGGCCAAGTCTTCCAGGAAAACTATGCAAAACAGGACAAAGACCTCTTGTTCCTAGCTACTGAATGCTTCCTCCTCTGCTCAGTGAAAGGCTGATATTATTTTTGTTATCTTGCCAAGGGTATCCAACAAAGAGGCACTCACATCCCGAGCCAGAGCCACAGGACAATAGAGATGCAAATTATGGAATGGGATTGAATTTTGCTGAAGAAACAAGCCAGGGGTGGAAAGTCTAGTAGGCATTTGGGGGACTTCAAGGTTCCAGGCTGAGTCATAGGGATTAGTAGTAAATGAACTCTGTTGGATGTCAGGAGAAGAGATAAGAGTGTGAAAATTCATTTCATCCTGAATCTTTTCCACACCTTTTTGAATTGCTTTCTTGAAAATATTTCCAATACTACTGTGCCATCATAAATGGTGAAAAAGTGGATTTCAGAAAAACTTAGAAAGACTTGATTGAATTGATGGTGAGTGAAGTGAGCAGAATCAACATTGTGTACAGTAACAGTAACACTACAATGATCAACTGATTGACTTAGCTCTTCTCAATAACACAATGATCCAAGGCAATTCCAAAAGACTCTTGATGGAAAATGCTATTCACATCCAAAGAACTATGGAGTCTGAGCACATTATTTCTCCTTTTTGGTGTCTTTTCTTTTTTTTTTTTTGTTCTGTTTTTTTTCTTTTTATAATAAGCAAGTCACTTAACTTTTCTGTTCTCATGGTTATAAAAAAAGGACCTCCCATTAAAATACAGAGATTCAAATTTAAATTTACGGATATAAAAATTGTGCAATTTCCCCCCTTTTTTCTTCTCTTTTAATCTCCTCATATTTTATGTATACACAATTTTGAATTTATACTTGGCATCTGCTCTCATTTCTACATTTTGCATATTCTTTATCAAAATTTAGTCCTTTATAAGTTGGAAAGAATTTGGGTGAGTAGAGTAAGGGTTTCATTTATTACTCTGATCAATCACAGCATGTCTGGCCTTAGGCAAGATACTTATTAAGACTCAGTTTTCTCATCCATAAAATCAGTGTTGGGTTTGAACTAAATACTCAGAGATAATTAATAGTTTTAAAATTCTAGTGATTAAAATAACAAACTGAAAATGAATTAAAAGTTATACAAGTTTAGAATATTTAATTTGAGATTGAAGGGGTAAGGGGTGGCATGTTAGTTTTTAAGTACTTGAGTGCTTATTAATATAAGTAGATTGCTGACAATCTTATACACATGAATAACTTAAATGGACAGCTTAATGAGAGATTAGTTGAATTATAAGGAAGAAATATTTGATTATAGGGTCTACTAAAGGAAGTTAATTATTTTCCTTAAGACAGTTTTGATATAATTATACTTTAAGATGATACTAGAGAAAATGATCTATTAAAATGTGATATATTGTAGGTTTAGTAGGGATTTCACAACCTTGTAGAGTTGCTAAATATAATGAGTATCCAGAATCATCAATGATGCTTTTGTTTGTTTTTTCTTGCTAATACTCATGACCTCTAGCATTGACCTCCAGAGGGAAATGTTAGAATAATGTAGTATCATGTATTCCTGAAGATTTCAATACACAAAGAAACTTGTACCCATGCTGTTTTTGACTTTCTTTCTCTACTTATTGGGATTTTTCCTCTAGTATGATCCCAGTATCTGATTATTTAGTTGCCTTATCCCTCAATTCGATTTAATTTAATCCAACATATATTTAATAAGTACTTTAATAATTCTTATATATGACTCCAAAAAGCTATAGCATTTATACCCTGGTATAGTAATTTACATCTTGGCAGATGAGCTAAATCAGATTGAGGACAACCTATGAGGATCAAACCCATTGCTGAGTAATAGGGATGCTTAACCCAAGAATGTGAAGTCACCTCCATTACTCTTCCTCTCCCTCCCCACCTCCTGCAAAATGGATGATTGAGAACAATTTGTTCTAATGGCCATGAAGGTAGATGAAACAGGTACAGTGGAGCACTTAGGGTTTAGGCATTGAAGATGCCAAAGTTATTCACTGAATCCTGAATCATCACTAATAGTCTTGACGTTTGTTTTTCCATCAAAAGTTGATGACTCTGGAAGAGGGAATGAAACTGACAAATGTCTTCAATTCTGCCTTATTTAAATTCAATTCATGCATGAGTCAAGACATCACCTTGTGATGTTACTAGTCCTTTTTGAAAACAAAAGATGGAAAAAAACAACAACTATGTGTAAGACACTGTGCAAAGCACAGTAATGGTAAGATGAATATTAGTGAGGTCAAAAAACTGGTTATTAAACAATTATCCAATCTCTTAACACTAGAGCTGCAGAATGAAAGTGTCAGATATGATCAATAGGTTGATTAGTTTAACTGTATTGTATATCTGTATCTATTTATAAAAAAGAAAGGTTTCTTTAAGGATGGGGTGCTAAAGTAGAGTAGGTTAGTAATAACAAATATGCTAAAAGGATCAATAAAACATTTTTAAATGTACAGAAGAAAAAATTTCAAATGCAGTATCATACAAAGAGAGTAGTTCTGTCTTTAATTTGTTAAATTGCACATACAAACCCACACACCCACACCAACACACTCAAAAACAGACTTTTTGTAGTATTTTTGATTTGGTAGTTAGGTGGCACAGTGTATAGAATGCCAGGCCTGGAGTTGACGACTAGAGTTAAAATCTGGCCTCAGACACTTATTAGTTTATGTGATTTCAGCTAAGTCATTTAACTCTGTTTGTATCAGTTTCCTCATTCATAAAATAAGCTAGAGAAGGAGATGGCAAACCATTCTAGTATCTTGGGCAAGAAAACCCACAATGGGTTATGTAAAAATGGACAAGACTAAAAAAATGCTAAAAAAAGGACAAAACAAATATTATTGATGTCTCTGAACCCTTGCCTTTCATTTGAACAGCCTTAGCCATTCCTGCAAGATGATGAAATCCTTTCTTAATCTGTATTATGTAGTATTATAGAATGTTTTCTTTGTATTTATATTTCCAGCATATAGTGCAGTAAGACCATAGTAAATACTTAATTAATGCTTTATCTCATTTATTCTACAAATCACATCAGTAATATTAATGTGTGCAAATAGATGCATACATACTCACATACATGTTAATAGAGCTCCAAAAGTTTTAATTCAGTTTTAAGGTATTAAATTTTAAAACTGCACTAAAACTTTTGGGAAACCCATCACACAGGTATAGTCTTTAAAAATAAAATGTACTTAACAAAAGACCACAGTTTCCTATACACACGTTTTATAGTAGGAAATATTTGTGGTTTTGAGGGTTGTTAAATGGATAATTTTTAAAAATGTCATAGAGTATTTAGAGATGGAAAAGATCTTAAAATCCATCTATTCTATCACTTCATTTTATACCTGAAGGAATTGAGGTTCACATAGGTTAATTGATTTGCTTTAAATTTTACTATGAGTAAATAGAAACCAGAATTGTTATCTCTAAATGTTGACTCTAAAAGTAATGCATTTTCTAAGAAAATTAGGTACATTCATCATTTAGGTACACTCACAAAAAGGCTTACATATTATACCTATCAAACCTTTCTTTCATTTAAATCTCCTTTCCTCCCAATGTTAAGTCCATAGTAGGCACTCAATAAACATTTTTAAATGGGTATAATCTCTAATCCTGAGATTCTGTAATAATCCTTGACAATATCCAATAATATGTTAAAAAGCAAGTATCATTTAGGAAATTATTAAAAACAAAAGTGAATATATCCTTTAAAATTTTAAAATTTGTATTTAAAAAGACCTTTATCAGCATATCTGCTATTTTATTGGAAAGTTTCAGAGAACATGAATACAAAGAACATGTGAAAAAAGCCTGGGAAGAAGGAAATGGTTGTTTATAAGATCAGTTTCATTTCTATATATATTGAGAATTTCTTGGCTCCAGTGAGAAGGGTCCCATTACCCCAGATGGATAATAAAACACACAAAGTATCTGTCATTTTCTTCTAGTTCTGGAGGAAACATGAGTTATTTGTCATCATATGTAGCTTATGCACAAACAACTACTATAAAACATAGTACATTACAGGGCATAAGTCTAGACTTCTTATAAATCCTATTTAGCAGAAAAGCTATAAAGTGAGCACTAGATGTTTTGTCAAACATAGAGGAAGGATTTATGAACTTTTTTTTTATTAATATCACTTCTAGGAAAAAAGAAAATTTATCATCAAAAGAGAAAGAAGATATTACTTACCTTCATGCCTTTTATGTTTCAGATTAACCCCCCTAATATGTAGTTATTTTTCTAACATTTGGTCTTTGATTTCTTTGCATTTGTGGAGACTGTCCTCCTTTGCCTATAGTACTCTCCATCTCTCAACCTCAACCCAATAGAGCTTCATTCAATGCTTATTTCAAGTGACATTACCAACTTAAATCCTTTCCCTGTCCTCCCAATTACTAGTGATCACTTAGTCCTGAAATAACTCTGTATTTGCTGATCTCAGTGTACACATTATTCCCCTACCCCCATCCCAGTAGAACATAACCTCCCTGAGGCAAGGTCTGTTCCATTTTTATATTTGTAAACCCAGTCACTTCATCTTGTTTGCCTCAATTTCTCATCTGTAAAATGAGGTGGAGAAGAAAATGGCAGACAACTTTACGATCTTTGCCAAGAAAACCCCAAATGGGGTCACAAAGAGTTGGACAGGATTGAAATGATTGAATAACAAAAGCCCAGTGCCTAACACAATATCTGACAATAAGTAGGTGTTTTGTAAATTCTTCTTAAAGAAAAGTAGATAAACAGAAAGACCTAAGAATAATTTCTACAGCATGTTAAATTCAATGATCCATATGATATTCATAATAACTTTGAGAGGAAGTAGTTACACATATTCAGGTTTGACAAGTAAGGAAAATGGTTTTCGGAAAGACCATGTGACTTGCTCATGATCACACAGCTAATAATTGTTAGAAATAAGATTTGAATAATTATTCCAAGTCTAGCAGAGTATCTATTCTGCTGCATTGCCTCTCTAAATGAAACTTATGTCAGTATATAACAATAATAGCTAGTATTTACATAGCACTTCAAGTTTTGGGAAATACTTGGCAAACACAGTAGCATAGCATTTGTTCTTCATTGCAACCTTGGGACATACTATTATAATTCCCATTTTGCAGATGAAAAAGAGGAAGGATACAAAGGTAAAGTAATACATAGTAAATATGTGAGGTTGATGAACTCTGGTCATCCTTTCCCCAGATCTAGGTCCCCAGTCTATTCACTATGCTACCTAGCTGTCTCAAAATGGGACCTGATATTTAGACTAGAACTAAAATTTAGTTGGACTTGTTTATTAACTTGTAAAGCTACATAATTGGAAACCTAAAACTTTCTTTTCACCATTCCGGTTGCTTTAACACAATCCTCATGCAAATTGATCTAGCCAAATGTTATGATCCTGTCTTCTATGCACAATAATTCTATATGTATGACCTTCATTTTTAACAAGATGAATAAAGCAAAAACGGTAGTCAAGGCTATAGAAAGACAAGACTTTGCCTTTTAATTTATGTCCTATGAGGTTAATTCTTTTTTTTTCTTTTTTTGCTGAGGCAATTAAGGTTAAGTGACTTGCCCAGAGTCACAGAGCTAGGAAGTGTTAAGTGTCTGAGATCAGATTTGAACTCAGGTCTGCCTGACTTCAGGGCTGGTGCTCTATCCACTGCACCACCTAACAGCCCCAAGATTAATTCTTTAAAAAAGTAAAAAAAAAGCCACTTTATTTTAAGCATCATTATATCAACCCTGCCCTGATAATGAAGTTTATATTTACTTATTGCCCAGAAAATCTATCATGGTGATAGATTTGCTACCGAGCCTTACTGATAGACTTGACCTTTAAATGAAAGCTAGATGGCACATATGAAATAGGGTATAGAAAAATTCAGAAAAGGGAAAGATTACACAGAAAGAATAGAGCAAGGTAGAGATGAGTGAAGGGATAATTGCACATTAACATGACAATTTTCAGTCTATGAATTTAATTTTCATTGAGTCGCTTAATGTCATGATATAAACACTTAAAGGAATTTGGCTTTTTTATCCACACAAACAGGATAAAATGGATGAAGAATGTCTATTATTCTTTTTTAAAGTATATATTTTAATGGATGTTCTATATGTTTCTTCCAATTACCATTGGATTATGGATCTGGGACAATCAATTCAGATGGGTGGTGACCTGGGGAAGAACAAGTTGTATTG
The DNA here is from genome assembly GCA_023553655.1 of Myrmecobius fasciatus. Taxonomy (NCBI): domain Eukaryota; kingdom Metazoa; phylum Chordata; class Mammalia; order Dasyuromorphia; family Myrmecobiidae; genus Myrmecobius; species Myrmecobius fasciatus. The sequence goes on along the minus strand of JAJPUD010012710.1, from coordinate 7,834 downwards.
CTTTTGGGAAATTGTGATGCATTTTTTTTTTTTTTTGCTAAGGCAATTGGGGTTACGTGACTTGCCCAGGGTCACACAGCTGTTATGTGTCTGAGACCAGATTTGAACTCAGTTCCTCCTGACTTCAGGGCTGGTGCTCTATCCACTGCGCCACCTAGCTGCCCCGATTAGCTGATTTTTTTTTTTTTTTTTGACTGAGGCAATTGGGGTTAAGTGACTTGCCCAGGGTCACACAGCTAGGAAGTGTTAAGTGTCTGAGGCCAGATTTGAACTCAGATCCTCCTGACTTCAGGGCTGGTGCTCTATCCACTGCACCACCTACCTACCCCCTTGTGATGCACTTTTAAGGACCATGAGATTTTCATAAGAGCCAAGATTCACTTTTTCAATACAAATATAGATACACAATCTATATAAACAGTCAATATTGCTGGTTGTATGTCAGCTAGACCTGGAACACCATTACTTTTTTTCTTTCTTTTTTTTTCCTTTTTTTTAGAAAGATAATTCGGGTTAAGTGACTTACTCAGACTCATACAGATTGTAAGTGTTAAGTGACTAAGGCTGGATTTGAACTCCTGACTCCAGAATTGATGCTCTATCCATTGCTCCATCTAGCTGCCCCAACATCATTATTCCTAAAGGGCTTAAAATATGTATGAAAATAAAGAAATGTAAAGGAACAATGTAGGTCTAAACAAGTTGTAAGATATAACAATGAGGAACTCTGAAAAATAGGAGTAAATGATATCATCAAGAATGATGATAGAGGGGCTTCTAAGTGACTCAGTGGAGAGAGTACTGGCCCTGAAGTCAGGAGGACCTGAGTTCAAATCTGGTCTCAGACACTGAACACTTCCTAGCTGTGTGACCCTGGGCAAGTCACTTAACCCCCAATTGCCTCAGCAAAAAAAAAATGATGATAGAATGAAATAGAGAGATGTTTGGCAACATGATAAAATTGAAGGATGATAGATAGATAGCCATATTACTCCACTGGTAGCCTTTCAAAGTAAGCTTGTTTTAAGCATGCACCTTTAGTATATTGGGTGAACCCCAATGATGAATTTAAGAAGACCTGAATGAGATTCTCACATGATGGGAAGTTATGGATGGGTAAAAATCATTATTGTGATAGATAAGCTGAAAGATTCATCTAGGTCTGTTTTGGTACCCATTATGTTCTGTACCTTCTTTTTTATATAAAGCTTTTTATTTACAAAACATATGAGTGATTTTTCAACATTGACCTTTGCAAAAACTTTTTTTTCCCAAGCTTTTCCCCTCCTTCCACCCACCCCCACCCCTAGATGACAGGTAATCTAATACATGCTAAATAGGATAAATTATATAACAAATACAATACATGTACACATATCTATACAGTTATCTTACTGCACAAGAAACACCAGATCTCGAAAGAGAAGAAGAAAAAAACAACCTAAGAAGGAAAACAAAATGCATGGAAATATTCACAGAAAGCGTTAGAATGCTGTGTTGTCGTTCACACTCAGTTCCCACAGGCCTCTCTCTGGATGTATATGACTATCTTCATCGCTGAAGAACTGGTTTGAATCACATCATTGTTGAAGAGAACCATGTCCATCAAAATTGATCATCGTATAGTCTTGTTGCTGTGTATAATGTTCTCCTGGTTCTGCTGATTTCACTCAGCATCAGTTCATGCAAGTCTCTCCAGGTCTTTCTGAAATCCTCCTGTTGGTCATTTCTTACAGAACAATAATATTCCATAACATTCATATACCATAATTTATTCAGCCATTCTCCAATTGA
>JAJPUD010012709.1:18716-47987 GCA_023553655.1 Myrmecobius fasciatus | reverse complement strand
TCAAGTTCCGAGAGAGGGAGGTTGAGATCCCCCACTATTATAGTTTTACGGTCTATTTCTTCTTGCATCTGTCTGTACTTTTCCTCTAGGAATTTCCATGCTATACCACTTGGTGCATATATGTTTAGTATTGATATTGCTTCATCATCTATGGTACCCTTTAGGAAGATATAATTTCTTTTTTGTCTCTTTTAATTAAGTCTACCTTTGCTTTTACTTGGTCTGAGATCAGGATTGCTACCCTGCTTTTTTTTGTTCACCTGAAGCATAATAGATTCTGCTCCAGCCTTTTACCTTCACCCTGTATGTATCTCTATGTTTTAGATGTGTTTCTTGTATACAAAATATTGTTGGATTCTGGTTTTTAATCTAATCTTCTATCTGCTTCTGCTTTAAGGGAGAGTTCATTCCATTCACATTCACAGTTAAAATAACTAATTCTGTATTTCCTGCCATCTTATTTACCCTAGCTTATGCTTTTTTCTCTTTCTTGTCCCCTTTCCCTCCTTCCTAATATTTTGCTTTTGAAAACCACTTCCCTCAAACAATCCTTCCCCTTTAGAGCCCCACCCACCCCTTTTTCCCCCTTTTCCCTCCTGTTTCCTTATAAGTACGTCTATTATTCCCTCTGAGCCAAATCTGATGAGATGGAGATTAACCCAATTCTCATTCCCCTCCCTTTTCTCCCCTCAATCATTATAGGTTTTCTTTGCCTCTACATGTGATGTAATTTCCCTTATTTTACCTCCTTTTCCTCTTCTTCCAGTGTTATCCCTTTTCTACCTCTAATTTCTTTTTCAGTTTATCACATCATAATAATCATAAAATCACAATAAACATATCATAATCATAAAATCACAGTAATCATATCATAATAATCATAAAATCACAGTAATCATATCATAATCATAATGTAATAATAGATTCATAAAATCAACCCTCATTCTATAAGTATCTATAACATAAATATAGTTCTCAAGAGTTTTTTTTCCTGTTACCTTTTTATGTTTCTCTTGTGTTCTGTGTTTGTAGATTAAATTTTTTGTTCAGTTCTGGTCTTTTCAGTAGAAATAGGTGAAATTCTCCTATATCATTGAATGACCATCTTCTTCCCTGGAAGATAATGCTCATTCTAGCTGGGTAAGTTATTCTTGGCTGTAATCCAAGTTCCTTTGCTCTTCGGAATATCTGATTCCAGGCCCTTCGATCCTTCAAAGTAGAAGCTGCTAGGTCCTGTGTGATCCTAATTGTAGCTCCCCAATATTTAAATTGTTTCTTTCTGGCTTCTTGTAATATCTTTTCCTTGGTATGATAGTTCTGGAATTTAGCCACGATATTTCTGGGGGACTTAGTTTTTGGGTTTCTTTCAGGAGGTGATCGGTGGATTGTTTCAAGGAGTATTTTGCCTTCTGGGTCTAAAATATCAGGGCAGTTTTCTTTTATGATTTCCTGTAAGAGAGTGCCTAGGTTCTTTTTTTCATCATGGCTTTCAGGAAGCCCTATATTCCTTAGATTGGCTCTCCTAGATCTATTTTCCATGTCAGTTGTTTTTCCTAGGAGATAGTTCATGTTTTTCTCTATCTTTTCATTTTTTTGTTTTTGTTCAACTGATTCTTGAAGTCTTGATGAGTCATTCATTTCCAATTGTTCGATTCTAGTTTTTAATGTCTTATTTTCTTCAGTTACTGTTTTTAGTTCCTTTTGCAATTGACCAATTACATTTTTTTGTTCATTGCATTCTTTTTCCATTTTTTCTATTTTATTTTGCAGTGATCTCATTTCGTTTCCCCATGTTTCTTCTAACTCTCTTTCAAGATTTTTTATGCAATCTTCAAAGAAAGCCTTGTGACATGGAGAGCAATTTATGTCTCTCTTTGGGGCTTTTTCTGGAATTGTTTTACCTTTAGGGGCCTCAGGATTTGAGGTCTGTTCTTCCCTCTCTCCATAAAAGTTGTCTATGGTGAGAGCTCTTTTTGGTTTTTTATTCATTTTTTTTAAAGGTGTGAGGTCTGTTTAGGGCAAAGGTGGGACAGCTGCTTTAATTTGCCCTGGGGCAGTTCTGCTGATTGAGTTATTTCAGGAACTGGGCAGTTCTGCTGATTGAATTATGTCAGGTGCTGGGCAGCTCTGCTGATTGAATTATTTCTGGTGCTGATCAGTCCTGCTGATTGATTGATCACCCTAGGGTGTTGTGTAATGGCAGCTAGGTCCAATGCTCATCAGGGGTTCAGTGATTCACAATCTATCCCCCTCAAAAGGCAGATGTTCCAAACCACCTGCCCACAATCAGGACATATTGGCCCAAGAGGCCCCCAGGAGACTCCCAGGTGTGGGAAAAGCACAACGGTCCCACTCCTGTTCTGACTCCTGTTCCAGCTCCCTGCTCCAGCTCCCTGCCCCTGTCTCCCTGCACTGCAGTCTGGGTTCAGCAGACCACCCCCCTGCCAAATTAAAACAGACCTGTTTTGAGGTTCTTCCAGAGTTATCTTCTTCTAGAATCGTGTTGTTCTCCAGATATTGTGGATTTTTTGGCTTCAAAATCAGTCTAGAGGCTTCATATGTTGTTGGTTTGAGGGGAGGTTAGAGGAGGTTACAGAGACTCCTGTCTGATCTCTGCACCATGGCTCCACCCCCAGAAGGAAGTCCGCATTTTTTCTTCTAACTCTCTTTTAAGATCCTTTTTGAATTGTTCCAAGAGAGCCTTGTGAGATGAAGACCAACTCATTTCACCCTTTGGAGCTTCATCTGAAGGAAATTTTCCTTTAGTGTCCTTATGGTTTGAGGTCTGTTCTTCTCTGTCTCCATAAAAAGCTATCTATAATCAATTATTTTTGCTTTTTTTTCTCATTTGTAAAGGTTGAAGTCTGCTCTTCGGGCAAAGGGGAGATGGTTACAAGTTTCCTCTACAGGGGACATTTATACCTAGAGATACTCCTTCCATATTTGATCAGTGAAATACTTCTTTTCAAGGCAAAGATCAAATGTGACCTTCTCTTTGAAAATTTGTCTTACTCTCCATTCTGAAAGTGATCTGTATATAGCCTCATATTTCTTATACTATTTTGCTTTACCCTTTGTCATATTTTTCTGAAAAATCAGTCAGCCATAAAGCAGGTATTAAGTATTTACAAATTGCAAGAATCTGGGGTGAGCACTTAGAAGCAAAGAAAGTGAAAAAATACAACATATGCTTCTAAGAAGTTGATATTCTAATGATAGATATAATATGCAATCAACTATGAACATGCAAGATATACTCAGGGTTAAAGTGAGATAATCTCAGGGTGAAGACATTAGTGAAAAGAAGTGGGAAGAAATATCTTTTGTGGAGGTGAGATTAAATTTGAGTCTTGAAGAAAGTTAGTGAAACTGATCAAGAAAAAGGGCATAGCTGGCATTGGGGAAAGATGGACAAGATTCATATTGAAGTAATGGGGAAACACCATAGGGATGTGTGAGAAATAATAAGAAAGTCGGTGTAACTAGATTATAGTATGTGGATATAGGAATATTGGGGGTGAAGGGATGCAGAGCCAAGATGGCAGAGATAGATAGTCTTTGTCTGAGCTCTTCCTAGCTTCTTTCACATCAACATCAGATCAAGCCTCTGAACTGACTGGGACTGGAGTGACAGAATACAAAAATATTTGAACTGTGACAAATTTCTGGCAGGAGGTATTTTGGAAGAACATCAGAAAAGGTCTGTTTCAATCAGGCACAGATGGAGGTTGCCAACCACAGGCATAGTACAGGAACCCAGGGTGGTGTGTTGTCTGCATATAGAGAGAATCTACCAAAAGGCCGTTAGGCAAAATACAGCAGCATTAGCTACTCTGTTCTGGTTCAGGAGCCAGTGAATTAAAAGACTGGGTATATGATATCCAACAAAACTACAGAAGGCAAGTAGTGAACTCCTGAACTCCAAAAGAATTTGGGACTTGGTCACATCCATTCAGCATGGGAAGGAAGTCAATAGCACCAGCCCTAAAACAGCATGAAGCCCCTTTAGAAATAGATAAATCTAAGTACTAAATAAACAAAAAAGAAACTATGGAGGTAGAGTCCTAGAAAATTTAGATATGATAGACCTGTGGAGAAAATTGATTACGGACAGAAAGAAATACACCATTTCTCAGCAATACATGGCATCTAAACAAAAACTGACCATGTATTAGGGCATAAAAACTTCACAATCAAATGCAAAAAGCAGAAATAATAAATGTTTCCTTTTCAGATCACAATGCAATAAAAATATATTCAATAAAGGACCAGGGAAAGATAGACTAAAAGCCAATTGGAAATTAAATAATCTAATTCTAAAGAATGAGTGGGCCAGCCAACAAATCATAGAAACAATCAGTAATTTCAGTTTCAAGAGAAATTGGCCATAATGAGACAAAGAGAATGACCATAATGAGAGAAAAAAACAAAAACTTATGGGATGCAGCCAAGTTCTTCTTAAGGGAAATTTTATATTTCCAAATAATTACATGAGTAAAATAGAGAAAGAAAAGATCAATGAATTGGGCATGCAATTCAAAACAATAGAAAAAGAATAAGCTAAAAACCACCAATTAAGAACCACTTTAAAAATTATGAAACTCAAATGAAAAATTAATGATATTGAAACTAAGAAAACTATTGAACTAGTTACTAAAACTAAGAATTGATTTTTATCAGAAATCCAGCAAAATAGGTAAATCTTTGGTTAATTTGATTAGAAAAAGGAAAGAAAAACCAAATTACCAGCAACAAAAATTAAAAGAATGAAGTTACCACTAATGTAAAAAAAAGTAAAGCAATAATTAGGAGCTATTTTGCCCAACTGCATGGCAGCAATTCTGAAAGTCTAACCAAAATGGATAAATATTTATAATTATTTAAAATGGATAAATAACTATAAATTTCCCAAAATAACAGAAGAGGAAATAAATTACATAAATAGACCCATTAAAAAAAGAAAAAGAAATTGAGGAAGCCATCAATGAACTCCCTAAAAAAAAAATCACCAGGGCCAGATGAATTTACAACTGAATTCTATTCAGTATTTAAAGAATAATTCATTCCAAAACTTTGTAAAGAATTTGGAAAAAATACCTGTAGAAGGAGCCCAGCCAGATTCCTTTTGTGACACAAATATTGTACTGAAACCAGGAAGAACCAAAACAAAGAAAATTACAGACCAATATCCCTAATGAATATTGATGCAAAATCTTAAATAGAATATTAGCAAAGACATTAAAACTACTTATTAGCAGCATAATACACTATGAGCAAGTGGGATTTATACTAGGAATATAGGGCTGGTTTAATATCAGGAATATTATTGCCATAATTGACCACATCAACAACAAAACCAACAGAAGCCATATGATAATCTCAATAGTTGCAGAAAATTCTTTTGGCAAAATATAGCACCCATTCCTATTAAAAACACTAGAAGGCATCAGGATAGCATATTCATTAAAATTATAAGCAGTGTTTATTTTAAATCAACAATAGGCATTATTTGTAATGGAGAGAGGCTGGATGCATTCCCAATAATATCAGGTTTGAAATAAAGTTGTATATTATCACTACTATTTTCCAGCATTGTATGGGAAATGTTAGCTTTAGCAATAAAAGAAGAAAAAAAATAGAATAGGCAATGAGATGTAAAACTACACTCTTTCCAGGTGATATGATGATGTCCTTAGAGACTCCTAAGAAATGGGGCAGCTAGGTGCAACAGTGGATAGAACACCAGACCTGAAGTCAGGAGGACCTGAGTTCAAATCTGGTCTCAGACACTTAACATTCCCTAGCTGTGTGACCCTGGGCAAGTCATTTAACCTCAATTGCCTCAGAAAAAAAAATCCTAAATAACTCTAGACAAAATAAAATATTTGGATGTCTCCATGCCAAGACAAATGCAGGAACTCTATGAATACAATTACAAAATACTTCTCATATAGTCAGATATAAAATAGAAAAATATCAATTGTTCATAGGCAGGCTGAGCTAATATAATAAAAATGACAATTTGACCTAAATTGGTATACTTATTCAGTGGTATGCCAATCAAACTGCCAAAAATCATTTTATAGAGCTAAAAAAAATAATAAAATTCATCTGGAAGAAAAAAGGTCAAGATTAAGAAGGGAATTAATAATAATTTTAAAAAATTTAAAGGATGATTGATGATCAGTACCACATCTAAAACTGTAGTATAAAGCATCAGTCATCAAAATATTTGGAAAAGGCTAAGAATTAAAGTGGTGAATCAGTGAAATAGGTTAGATACACATGACATAATAATAAATTAATAAATTAGGAGAGCAATGGATAATTTACATATCAGATCTTTAGAGAAGGAAGGAACTTATGATCAAAGAAGAACTAAAGAACATTGTGAAATGAAAACTGGACCACTTTGAATACATTAAATTAAGTAGTATTTGCATAAACAAGATTAAAAGGGAAGAACAAAGCTGGAATAAAATGTTTACAGTGTTTCTGATTATTTCTAAAAGATATAAAGAACTGTGTCAAATTTACAAGACTATAAGTTATTCCCCTATTGATAAATGATCAAAGGATATGAACAGATAATTTTCAAGTGACCAAATTCAAGGCATCTATAGTCATATGAAAAAATGATCTAAATCACAACTGATTAGAGAAATGCAGTTTAAAATGATTCTTGTCTACCTCACTTTACCTCTCAGAATGGCTAGAATGACAGGAAAAGATACTGATAAATGTTGGAGAGGATGTGAGAAAACTGGAACAAAAATTAATTATTGGTGGAACTTTGCAATGATAAAACCATTCTGGAGGACAATTTGAAACTGTGCCCAAAATGCCTATAAAACTGTTCATACACTTTTACCTAGCAGTGCCAATCCCGGGTATGTATCCCAGGGAAATAATAAAGGAGAAAAAAAAAAACCTACCTGTGCAAAAATATTTTTAGCAGCTGTTGTGGTAGCTAAAAATTGGAAAATGAGTAGATGCTTATCAATTGAGGAATGCTTGAATAAGTTGTGTATATGAAGTTATGGATTATTAGTGTTCTATAAAAATGATCAACAACTTGATTTTAGAAAGAGCAGGAAAAATTTACATGAACTGAGGCTAAGTGAAACAAGCAGAAACAAGAATACATCATACACAGTAACAGCAAGATTGTGTAATGATCAACTATGAAAGACTTGGTTCTTCTCAGTGATTCAGGAATCCAAGACCATCCCAATAAACTTCAGATAGAAAATGTCATTCGCGTCTAGAAAGAGAAATAAAGACATTGAATGTAAATCAACATATGCTGTATTCACTTCTTTTTTTTTCTCTCCCATGTTTTTTCCCTTTTGTTCTGATTTTTCTCTCCCAACATGACTCATAAAGAAATGTGTATATTAAAGAGTAAATATATATGTACATATATATGACAAAAAAAACAATAAAATAAGGAATGAGAGGGTCAGCCAACAAATCATAAAAAGAATCAGTAATTTCATCCAAGAGAATGACAATGAGACAAAATACCAAAATGTATGGGATACAAACAAAGTACTTAAGGGAAATTTTATATTTCCAAATAATTACATGAGTAAAATAAATAGGAGATCAATGAATTGGGCATACAACTAAAAATGATAAAAAATGAACAAGTTAAAAACCTCTAATTAAATACCACATTAGAAATTCTGAAACTCAAAAGATTAATGAAATTGAAACTAAGAAAACTATTGAACTAGTTAATAAAACTAAGAGTTTGTTTTATCAAAAAAAATCAAAATAGATAAATCACAGGTTAATTTGATTATAAAAAAGGAAAGAAAAACAATAAATTACCAGCATCAAAAATGAAAAGGGTAAACTTATCACCAATTAAAAAATAATGCAATAATTAGAAGGTATTTTGACTGTTTGCCAACAAATCTGATTAACTAAGAAGAATGGATGAATACTTACAAAATATAGATTGCCAGATTAACAGAATAGGAAATAAATTACTTAAATAGATGTGTTTTAGAAAAGAAATTGAACCAACTATTATTGAGCTCCCTAAGAAAAAAGTTCCAGGGCTAGATGGATTTAGAAGTCAATTCTACCAAACATTTAAAGAATAATTTTTCCCCAAAACTATAAAAACTATTTGGAAAAATAGAAGAAGGAGTCCTTTTTTTTGGCACATATATAGTGCTGATACCTAAACTACGGAAAACCAAGAGATAGAAAGAAAATTATAAACGATTTTCTTTAATGAATATTGATGCAGAAATCTTAAATTAAGTGGCAGAAAAGAGATAACAGCAATTTAACACTAGAATTATTCACTATGGCCAAGTAGGATTTATTCTGGGAATACTAGGCTAGCTCAATAATAGGAAAACTATTGCCATAACTGATCACATCAATATCAAAGCTAACAGAAATCATATGATAAACTTGAGATGCTGAAAAAGCATGTGACAAAATACAACATCCATTGCTATTAAAAACACTAGAGAGCATAGGAATGAAATTGAATTTTCCTTAAAATAGTAAGTACCATCTAAAACCATTAACAAGTATCATATGTAATGGAGATAAAATAGAAGTATTCCTAATAAGATCAGGGGTAAAATAATGTTGTCCACTGTTGTCATCACTATTTTAATACTATATTAGAAATGTTAGCTTTAGAAATAAGAGAAGAAAAAGAAATGGAAGGAATTAAAGTAGAATTAGAAAGACTTCCCTGCTCTGTTCAGGATAATAATCCAAGACAACTCAAGTGCTGATAATGAAAAGATACTATCTATCTCCAGAGAGAGAGAAAACTACTGAATACTCAGTGTGATAGGAAGCATATATATATATATATGTATACATATATATATATATAATATATCTTTTATTGTGACATAGTAAATATAGAAATGTTTTATATAATTTTACATGCATAATTGATTTTTGCCTTGCTTTCTCAGTGGATGCAGGAAGCATGGAAGAAATCAGGAAATTTTGAAACTTCATCAACTTCCAAAACCATTCAGGAAAGCTTTAAATTCTCTTTTGTGGGGAGAAAAAAAAAGATTGATTATACCTTAATTATGAATGTGTGTTAAAATGTAAATTAGAAGAGAAACATTGATTTTATTTTTATTTTTAAAAATAAATTACAAAGATAGCAGAGAGCATACACAACTATCTGTGACCTCCTCTGACCTTTCTCTCAAATTAACAGTAGATTAAGCCTCTAAACTGCTTTTGAAGCAACAGGACCCACAGATATTTAGAGTACAACACATTTCCAGAAAAAAAAAATGTGTTGGAAGAACTTCAGAATAGGTCTCTTTAAATCTGGCAGGGGGACAGTCTGCCAAGCTCAGTCCGCAGCTCAGGGAGCCTGAGACAAGGAGCTGAAGCAGGGAGCCAGAACATTGCTGCATCTGTGGATAGGGAAACTTTCTGTGAGTCTCTTAGGCTACACTGCCCTGTTTGCAAGTGGGTTGTTTATTAGATTTGCTGCAAGTCACCCAAAAGCCAATACAAAAGGAAAATTGGAAGCCACTGAGCCCTGAAAGAACTCAGCACCTGGCCATGATTATCCAGCACCAGAAGTCAGTCATTGGGCCCAGGGCAAATCTAAATCAGCTGTTGCTCCATTGCTTTAAGAACAGATCTCAACTCTTAAAAAAGAGCAAGAAAGTAAAAAGCACTCTGACCATAGACAAGTTTTAGGGAGAGAGAGACTAGACCTCAAATCCTGATGTTCCTAAAGGCAAATCAACTCCAAATGAAGCCCCAAAGACATATGAGCTGGCCCCCATTTCACAAGGCCTTCATGGAAAATCTCAAAAAAGATGTTTAAAAGAGTGTTAGAAGAAAAAGAGGAAAGGAAGTAAAATCTTTGCAAGAGGGTATGGAAAAGGAAAAACAGAAATTATCTGAAGAAAATTCCTTAAAGAATAGATTTGATGAAATGGAAAAAGCATGTAACTTCTTACAAAATAGACATGAAAAAAGTACCAATTCATTGAAAAACAGAATTTGTGAAATGGAAAAAAAGCAAGGAACAAAAAAATACAATTAGCCAAATGCAAAAGAAGCTAAAAAAAGGTAACTGAAGAAAATAATACACTACAAATTGGAATTGAACAAATGGAAGTAATTGACTCAATAAGACTTTAAGAATAAGTCAAATGGAAACAAAAATGGAAAAGTAGAAGAAAATATGAAATACCTCTTAGGAAAAACAACTAACCTGGAAAATAGATCTGGGAGAGATCATCTAAGGATTATTGGACTTCCTGAAAGCCATGATGGGAAAAAAAAGCCTAGACATTATCCTTCAGGAAATAATAAAAGAAAACTGCCCTGATGTTCTAGAATAAGAAGTCAAAATAGCCATTGAAAGAATTTAATCACCACCTCATGAAAGAAATCCCAAAAACCCCAAAGAATACCGTGGCTAAATTTCAGAGCTATTGGACCAAGGAAAAATATTAGAACCATCCAAAAAGAAACAATTCAAATACTGAGAGGTCACTATCAGAATTACCCAGGCCCTAATAGCTTTCACTTGACTGTAGGGCCTGGAAATTGATATTCCAAATATCAAAGAAACTTGGATTACAGCCAAGAATCAGTTATCCAACTAAAATGAGCATTACATTTCAGGGAAGAAGATGAACATTTAATGATACAGGTGAATTTCATCTATTTCTGATGAAAAGACCTGAACTGAACAAAAAGTATGATGTCCAAATACAGAACTCAAGAGAAACATAACAAGGTCAAAAGGAAAGAACTCTTGAGAACTATATTTCTGTTATGGGTATATGTAAAGAGTATAGTCATAATTTGATTTTATTATGATAATATGAAAAAGTAACAAGAGGTAGAAAGAAGATTGTACTGGAAAAAGAGGAAAATGGCAGTAAAATGAGGGAACTTACATCTCATGAAGAGGTAAAGAAGACCTAATATAAATGAGGGAAAGAATGGAGGGAGATGAACATTATTTGAATCTTACTCTCATCAGATTTGGCTCAAAGAAAGAATATCAGACATATTTGGTTTCACAGAGAAACTTGTCTCCCCATATAGGGAAGAGGGAGGGAAAAGGAGAAAAGAAAAAGAAAGAATAATAGAAGGGAAAACAGAAGTATTAGGGGAATGATGTAAAAAAGGGGGATAGGACTTTAAAGGGGAAAGGCTGCTTGAGGGAGCTGGTCATCAAAAGCAAAATACTGGGAAAGATGGAAGGGGGAAGGGAAAGAGAAAAGCATAACTTGGAGTAAATAAGATGGCAGGAAATACAAAATTAGTCATTTTTAACTGTAAATGTGAATGGGATGAACTCTCCCATAAAATGGAAGCAGATTGCAGATTGGATTAAAATCCACAATATGTTGCTTACAAGAAACACATTTAAAGCAGGGTGATACATAGAATAAAGGTAAAATGCTGGAGCAAAATTCATTATGCTTCAGATAAGTTAAAAAAAAGCAGGGATAGTGATCCTGATCTCAGATCATGCAAAAGAAAAAATAGATCTAATTAAAGAGATAAGGAAAGAAATTGTATCTTGCTAAAGGGTACTATAGACAATGAAGCAATCTCAATACTAGACATATATCCACTAAGTGGTATAGCATCCAAATTCCTAGAGAAGATAAAAGAACTGCAAAAAAGAAATACACAGCAAAATTATACTAGTGGGTTATTTCAACCCTGCTTTCTCAGAGATAGATAAATCAAACCACAAAATAAATAAGAAAAACATTAAGGAGGTAAACAGAATTTTAGAAAATTTAAGTATGATAGATCTTTGGAGAAAATTGAATGGGGACAGACAAGGATATACTTTTTTCTTGGTGGTACATGGAAGCTACACAAAATTGGCCATGCAATAGGACATACAAACTTCAAAATCAAATGCAGAAAGGCAAAAATAGTAAATGCATTATTTTCAGATCATGATGCAATAAAAATCACATACAATAAAAGGCCAGGGAAAATAGACCAACAATTATTTAAAAATTAAATGATCTAATCCTAATGAAAGAATGGGTGAAACAAAAAATCATAGACACAATCAATAACTTTATCCAAGACAATGCCAATAATAAGACAGTCATACACAAGAATTTGTAGGATTCAGCCAAAGTAGCTATAAGGAGAAGTTTTATACATCTAGATGCTTACTTGCATAAAATAGATGAAGAGAAGATCAATGAATTGGGTTTACAACTAAAAAAAACTAGGAAAAAAACAAATTAAAACCCTTAAAATAAATATTAAATTTGAATTTCTGATAATAAGAGGGGAGATTAATAAAATTGAAAGTAAGAAAACTATTGAATTAATAAATAAATATGAGTAGGTTTTATGAAAAATCCAACAAAAATAGTTTAAATTTTAGTGGATTTCCTGCCATCTAGGGGAGGGGTAGGTACTAAGGGAGAAAAATTTGTAACAGAAAGCTTTGTAAGGGTCAATGTTAAAGAATTACCCATACATATGTTTTGCAAGTAAAAAAACTTTAATAAAGAAAAAAAAAGAAAATCAAATTGTTAGTCTCAAAAATGAAAAGGGAGAACTTTCTGCCAGCAATAAAGGAGTTATTTTGTCCAACTATATGTCAATAAATTTGATAATCTAAGTGAAATGGAGAAATATCTACAAAAATATAGATTGCCCAGATTAACAGAAGAGGAAATAAATTTTTAAATAGCCCCATTTTAGAAAATGAAATACAACAGGCTATTAATGAACGACCTAAGAAAATATCTCCAGCACCAGATGAATTTGCATGTAAATTCTACCAAGCATTTAAAGAACGATTAACTGCAATGCCATATAAAATATTTGAAAAAAATAGGGGGAAAAAATTCCAAGCAAATTCCTTTTATGACACAGAAATGGACTGATACCTAAACTAGGTAGGGTAAAATCAAAATGACAAAAACCATACAATTATCTCATTAAATGCATAACAATCATTTGATAAAATACAACACCCATTCCTATTAAAACACTAGAGAGTATAGAAATAAATGGACTTTTCCTTAAAATGATCAGTAGCATCTATTTAAAACTATCAGCAAGTATCATATATAATGGGAACAAACTGGACCCATTCCCAATAAGATCAGGGGTGAAAAAAGGTTGCTTACTGTCACCATTACTATTCAATACTGTGTTTAAAATGTTAGCTTTGGCGATAAGAGAAGAAAAAGAGATTAAACAAATTTGAGTAGGCAATGTGGAAACTAAATTATCATTCTTTGCAGATGATATGATGGTATTCTTAGAGAACCCTAGAGAATCAGGTAAAAAACTATTAGAAACACAAATTTAGCAATTTTGCAGGATACAAAATAAATCCATATCATCAGCATTTTTTATATATTACCAACAAAGTCCAGCAGCAAGAGATACAAAGAGAAATTCCATTTAAAATAACTGTTGATAATATAAAATATTTGGGAGTCTGCCTGCCAAGGGAAAGTCAGAAACTATACGAACATAACTACAAAATACTTTCTATACAAATAAAGTCAGATTTAAACAATTAGAAAAATATCAAGTGCTCATGGGTAGGCCAAACAAATATAATAAAAATGACAATACTACCTACATTAATCTACTTATTTCGTGCTATACCAATCAATCTCCCAAGAAATTATTTTATAGATTTAGAAAAAAATAATAACAAGTTCATCTGGAAGAACAAAAAGTCAAGAATTTCAAGGGAATTAATGAAAAAAAATGCCAATGAAGATGGCCTAGCTGGGCCATACCTAAAACTATATTATAAAGCAGTGGTCATCAAAAACATTTGGTACTAGCTAAGAAATAGAGTAGTTGATCAGTGAAATAAGTTAGGTTCACAGTACAAATAGTCAATAAGTCTAGCAATCTAGTGTTTGACAAACTCAAAGACCACAACTTTTGGGATAAGAAATCACTATCTGATAAAAACTGTGAAAACTGGAAAGCAGTATCGCAGAAACTAGGCATCAACCCACACATAACTGAGATAAGGTTGAAATGACTTCATGATTTAGACATAAAGAATGATATTCTAAGCAAATTAGAAGATACGATAGTTTACCTGTCAGATCTGCAGAGAAGGAAGCAATTTGTGATCAAAGAACTGGAACTCATTATTGAACACCAAAAAATAATTCTAATTATATTAAGTTGAAAAGTGGTTGTACCCACAAAAATAATGCAGACAAGATTAGAAGGGAAGCAATAATTGGGGGGAAAACATTTTTACATTTAAGGATTCTGATAAAGGTGTCATTTTAAAAATATATAGAGAATTGATTCAAATTTATAATAATTAAAGCCATTTTCCAATTGATAAATGGTCAAAGGATATGAACAGACACTTTTCAGATAAAAAAATTAAAATCATCTCTAGTCATATGAAAAGGTGCTCTAAATCACTATTGATCAGAGAAATCAAAATTAAGACAACTCTGAGATACCACTATACACCTTTCAGATTGGCTAAGATAACAGGAAAAGAAAATGATGAATGTTGGAAGGGATGTGGGAAAACTGGGACACTAATATATTGTTGGTGAAATTGTGAATGGATCTAGCTATTCTGGAGAGCAATTTAAGACTATGCTCAAAAATATATCAAACTTTGATCCAGCAGTGTTTCTACTGGGCTTATATCCCAAAGAGATCTTAAAGTAAGGAAAGGAACCCACAGGTACAAAAATTTTTGTAGCAGCCCTTTTTGTAGTGGTAAGAAACTGGAAACTGAGTGGATGCCCATAAGTTGGAGAATAGCTGAATAAATTTTGGTATATGAATGTTATGGAATATTATTCCATAATAAATATTATTCTATATGAAATGATCTTCAGGATGATTTTAGAGGGGCCTGAGGAGACTCACATGAACTGATGCTAAGTGAAATGAGCAGAATCAGGAGACCATTGTACATGGCAACAATAAGATTATACAATGATTAATTCTGATGGATGTAGCTCTTCCCAACAATGAGATGATTCAGATAAGTTTCAATAATCTTGCGATGAAGAATGCCATCTACACAAAGAGAGAGGACTGTGGGAACTGATTGTGGACCACAACATAGCATTTTCACTCTTTCTGTTGGCATTTGCTTGCATTTTTTCTCATTTTTTTTTCTCCTTCTTGATCCAATTTCCTTGTGCAGCAAGATAATTGTATAAATATGTATACATATATTGGATTTAACATATATTTTAACATGTTTAATATGTAATAGATTACCTGCCATCTAGGAGAGGGGGTGGGGAAAAGAAGGAAAAAATTTGGAACACAAAGTTTTGCAAGGATAACTGTAGAAAATTACCCATGCATGTTTTGTAAATAAAAAGCTTTCATAGAAATTTAAGAAAAGAAAAAGTAAATAAATTACAATAAAGCTTTCTGTTTTTACTCCACAATAATTTCTATGTATATACTCCTCCATTCCCTTAATATTTATCATAACAAAGCAAAATTATCATGGGAAAAAAAGTCAGATATAGTGGTAGAGAAAGATAATACATATGACATTCTGCTCTGATGGTCCTCTGTCTCTGCTTTGTGGGAAAATGTCTCTTTCCTTGTTATTTTTTTCCCTCAGCAATGAATACTATTTTAAAAATGAAGCAAAATAGAGTTTGTTTTTAATGTCCTTTTATATTTATTTTGTTTGTTGCAAGTGAGTGTTGTGAGATCCTTCACTAAAACTGAGGGTGATAGACTTGGGATTACATATAGAAAGGAGGTTTGATTGTAAAAGGAAAAATAATTTCTAATAATTTCACAATTTGGGTACCTTCTCTGTGACTGCTACTTTACTAGTTAACATATTTGTTCTATTTTCTGAGAATGAACTTTGTGGTTGTTCTTCTTTATTTTGAAAATTCTTGGGGCAGCTAGGTGGCGTAGTGGATAGAGCACCAGCCCTGAAGTCAGGAAGACCTGAGTTTAAATCTTGTCTCAGACACTTAACATTCTCTAGCTGTGTGACCCTGGGCAAGTCACTTAAACCCAATTGCCTCAGCAAAAAGAAAAAAAAAAAAAAAAAAAAAAAATTCTTCTCCCATATATACGCTTTTGCACTTGGTATCACTTCACACAATTCTTCTCAATTTCCTTTAAAACTTTCTGGGTTTGGGGCAGCTCAGTGGTGCAGTGGGTGGAGCACCAGCCCTGAAGTCTAGAGAACCTGAGTTTAAGTTTGGACTTAGACATTTAACATTTCCTAGCTGTGTGACCCTGGGCAAGTCACTTAGCCCCAATTGCCTCAGCAAAAAGAAAAAAAAATAAACTTGCTGGATTTTTTAAAATTTCTTATAGAATAATAATGCAATAAGCCCTATAATTATCATTCATTAAAAATCTACTAGACATCATTAGATGTCTCCTAGATACAGATAAAAAACAAATAAGGTGTGTGTGAACGGGGTGCATAAAATGGTCATTTGATGCAGATGGTAGAGTTAGAACAAAGCGTAATAACTTCTGGTAAAACAAACAATGGCTGGGTTTTTGAGCTCTCTCTGAAGAAAGCCTTCTCTTTCCAGCCCTACTATCAGAGGAGAAAAAGCATTTGAGGATACTTTTGACATATGATTGCCAAAGGTGAAACAATCCCTATACTACTGTTACTACTACTATCTTTGCTACAACTACTCTACTTCTACTCTTCCTCTATATTTATACATAATAATTAGTTTACTCATTCCTTAATAAAATAATACAACTTTAGTTTTTAATATTTGGCTATCCTGAAATTAGATGCTTCAAATACATTTGTAAATATAAGTCCTTCCCCTCTTTCTTTGACTTTAAAATATAGGCATAGTAATGGTATAGATGGAGAAAAAAGCAGTCACAATTTAGTAGCTTTTGGAGTATAGTTCTAAATTGCTTTTTATCATGGTTGAGCCAAATCACATCTCCTTAAGTGCTAAACTTATCATATTTGAAAATAGTAAAGTTGATCAATATTAAATATCTCTACTTGTATGTGCAGAAAATGTTTAGAAAAGAGATTCTTAATTTGAATACATTCCATGCATTCTATTAACTTTATTGGGAAAATTATACATTTATTTTTATTAACTTTCAATTTCTTTGCAATCCCATATATTTTAATGTATGTGTGTAAAAACATTATTTTGAAAGGTGCTCCATAGATTTTGCCAGTCTGCCAAAGTGATCCATGACAAACTCTGCATTAGATAGAAGTACTATTTCCTAGGAATGGAAATGTAGTGTTTTCCCTTTCATTCCTCTTCTATCTCCTCATCTGTATCCAAATTTGTATCTCTCCTTTAGAACTTCCATTCTGGGGAAGACTGCTGTACCAACTGACTTCCTAAACTTTAAAGTCTTTTGATTCCCAATCTGAGTTGCTATGGTGACTCTCTCTTAATGAATTGTTTTTAGGGAGTTTGGTTGAGAGCAGATTGTTAGCATAGGGAGTCATACCAAGGATACCTGGAGAGACTGTGATTACTGGGGTGCTTCATTACCTTTTTTTGCTGAAACAGTAAAATCTGTTAATTCAGCCCTTTTTTAAAGTTCTCATCAGTGATTCATTCAAATTTTCCTTTGTTTCCTATGGAGACAGATTAGAATTTAGGATTTGAAGTTTGGGAAGAGGTTTTATGTTTATTATTATGCCAGTAGAGCAGGAGAAAGGCCAAAAAGAAAAAAAAAACAAAAACAAAAAAGAAGAATCTTACAGGGACCTAATGGTTTTATATGACTGAAAGTGATCTTCTCTAACTGCCTAAGAGAAGGTTATGAAATGAATATATTCCTTCAAGCTTCAAGGGAAGCTATAATACAAATGCAATGATATCTTTGAGAGACGTAAAATTGGTTAAAAGATTGTATCTTCCCTAAATCTTCCCCTTCCCCACATAAAAACTATTTTGTTTTACTGTGAGACAGGTTTATGAATGGATTAGAAAAATGGTTTGCTGTGAAGTTATTAATCTTATTGTTGTTATTTATTATTATTATCTAAATACATGTGAAATGAGGACAATAAGGATAGGTGAAATATTTTTCATGATCTTGTTTCTCTGCTCTGGAAACTATTAAAACTTATACCCAGCAATTAATGACAATCAATCATTATTTATTAAATGCCCAACAAATCACAGACTGAGTGCAGTATATGTATACAAAGGCATATTAAATTGTTCAAATGTAAATGTATCAGTGCAAAATGATTATTGTTACCATCTATTTTTTTTTGGGGGGGGCTGACTTTATGTATTATTTTCAGGTGAATTGATTATCTACTATATCTAGTAGGAAAACTGTTAAGAGCAATGTTTTGATTATAGTCCCATCTGCTGGGTTAAAACTTCTTTTAGATCAAATTGATATTAGAAATAATTGACATTGTTTCGCACTGATGGATCTACCACTTGAGCCCTTACAGGGAAAATTTTCAGCAGGTTGCTTTGATGATGATCATGATGATTAGTAATTACATAGCTCTATAAGGTTTACAACATTCTTATTTGATCCTAATGATAGAACTTGGGAAATGTGTTATTGTTTCTACTTTACAAATAAGGAAACTGAGGTTGAGAAATATTCAGTGACTCCACAAATGCACACACATATATACACACAAAGAGAAATTTGTAGGTGTAGATTTGTGTATTTTTTTCAGCATGTTTGATTAAAGATTCTTTTACACATCCCCTTTTAGAATTTACAAGGACTCTGATGTAGGAGTATGCAAGACCTCAGAGGATCATGTAGTCCAACATATACATTAAAAATTAAAAACAAAAACAAAATCTCAACAACATATGCAGACCAGCTGCTCTGTTGGATTTCAATTTCACCATCACCTTCATGGTCTTGCACCAGTGAACCCATGCTGTCTCCTAAGACTCACTTCTTAAAAAGATTAAAACTGGCACATTAGAGGCACCAATCCATCTGAACTCTTCCAGCATTCCCTTCCAAGATGCTTTAGAATAATGCCTCAAATTCAATTTTGGAGCATCAGAGAAAATAAAAAGTAATGGTAAGAGATTATTCCTGACTATGACAGTTTAGATGGTCTGTGTTACCATGGTTGGGGCAGGCCAGAAGTGCACATGAAAGCACCCTACCATAATGGATCCTGTAGGTGATGGTAACAGTTGCAGCAATAGCTTTAGAAGTTCTCAACCTGACAGTGAAGAGTCAGACAATTGGTTAAAAAAAAATTGCAGGAGATAGTACATAAGTGTAACTGGTCCTGATTAGTGACTCTACTGCCAATATGCAGTTCTGGGTTGCATTTTCACTGTAGATAAGAGAACTTGGGTTAATCAAAAGGGATTAAGGAACCCTTCTAGTTGTAAGGTCAAGAGGAGAACTAGTCCTTGTAACTGCAGAGAAATAGGTGCCCTTGTCCGGTAAAGCCTAGAGGGAATATAAGGAGTACAAGGATTACATCTCTTCTTGGATCTCATCACTTTGTATGCGCTGAAAACTTGCAGACTCCCTGAACCTATTCTGAAAAAAGCAGTATGAATAATCCTGAAGCCTAGCCCTGAGCTTCCCTGCCCCTAGGTGAACAGAGTTGAATTTTTATTTAGAATAGATAATGAAGAAGAAGGATTTGGGGGTGGAGGGAAAGAGGGAATGTACAAACAACATCATCAACAACAA
Organism: Myrmecobius fasciatus; assembly: GCA_023553655.1. Taxonomy (NCBI): domain Eukaryota; kingdom Metazoa; phylum Chordata; class Mammalia; order Dasyuromorphia; family Myrmecobiidae; genus Myrmecobius; species Myrmecobius fasciatus. The sequence continues at coordinate 28,319 of JAJPUD010012709.1, read as the reverse complement.
AAGAACTTGACTCTGAAAGTTCCTAGAGAAGAAGGTAAAATCAAGACCAATTCAGAGGAAAACAATGTGGAAAAAACTGCAACCAAGACCTAAAAGAACAATATTAACTGGACCCAAACCCAATAATAATTTTTAAAGATTTAAAGAAAGAGCTGAGAGTGGAAAAGGAAAAAAAGAGAATCAAATGATAGTCATATAAGGACATTTTGAAAAGAAAATAAATAGTTTGATAATACAGGCAAAGAAAATACTGAAGAAAAGTAATGCCTTAAAAGATACAATTGGCATAATGATAAAAGAAGCACACAAATTTACTGAAGAAAAGAGTTCCTTAAAAATCTGAATATGTCAAATGGAATAAGAAGGTACAAAAGCTCATTGAAAAAAATATTCCTTAAAAGTTAGGATTGGGCAAATGGAAACTAATGACTATGAAACAAAAGAAATACTCAAACAAAATAAAAAAAAAAAACATGTGGGGGAAAGGATAATGTGAAATATCTTATCAGTTGTTTTTATGATGAGATATTTTGCATTTTCATCTCACATTTCACATTTCCATAACCTGGAAAATATATTGAGAAGTGATAATTTAAGCATTATTTGACTACCTGAAAGTCACGATGAAAAAAAAAAGATTTCATATTTCAATAAATTATTAAGGAAAATTGCCCTGATATCTTAAATCTAGAGGGTAATATCAAAATTAAAATAATGCACTAATCATCTCCTGAAAGAGGTTCCAAAATGAGAACTCCAGGAATATTATAGTCAAATTTTAGAAATCTCAGGTCAATAACAAAACATATTGCAGTCAGCCAAAAATAAGTAGTTTAAATATTGTGGGCCAGTCAGTATCATACAAGATTTAGCAGCTTCAACTTTTAAGGAGCAGAGGACTTGGAATATGACATTCAGGAAGTCAAAGGAAGTAGGAATACAACTAATAATTACCTATCCAGCAAAACTGAGTATAATACTTTGGGGTAGGGATGATGGTGAATATTTAATGAAATAGAGAATTTTCAATGATTCCTGTTGGGAAAAAAACAGAGCTAATGAAAATATTTTATATTCAAAAATATGAATATTTCATATCCATATTCATACTCAAGAAATATAAGAAGGTAAATATGAAGGAGAAATCATAAAAATTTTAATCAATTCAAACTGTTTGTATTCCATTAAAATTTATGTATATATATATATATGTATGTATATATATATATATATATATGCAGCAAGTAGCCATGCAGTCTTTGTTTCAAGAACAGCACAGAGATGGACAGCCACTCTAATACAACATATTCTATTTATGAATCATTTCAGTTATTAGGAAGTTGTCTTTAGTACAAGTATAAATTTGCTTCTTTCCAACTTCCATTCTTCGTTTCTAATTCTTTCCTCTGGAACTAAGCAGAACACTTGTATTACCAGTATGCAAATGGCACAGACTGACTCAAACCCCAGAGGTCAATAATAATAATGATGAGAACAATAATAATAGCTCACATGTATTATAAAAAAGTACATTTTTAAGTAATAATTGTAATCACAATAATACTGTGATGAAAAAAATTCTATAAATAATTGAAAATAGGGTTTAAATAAAATATAATATTTTCAAAATTTATGATGAATTTACCAGAACTGGATATGATCTTTGAAATACTTTGAATTCTTGCCAGAATAATTCATCTAATTAATGTATGAATGCATATAGAGTAGATTAAAAAAAACTTTTAGGACAAATTAAATTTTATATACTACTCATTACTTCATTTCATCTAAAGTCAGAAAATCCAGATAAGATTTTCTATTTACTTTAGTATCTCTCATCTGTGACCAATAGTTTTTCTGATTAGTTGAGCTGTTTTGACATGTTTGACCTCTTTCCTTCCTTTTCCTTATCATGTAATGATAATAATGAAAGCACCAACCAGGAGCATCTATTGATTAATTTCCTTAATAATGTGTCTAGATTGTATGTGGTCCACCAGAATGAGCCATGAAACAAGCTCATCTCCACGAATGATTCATAGGATGATCAAATGACACATATACTAATAACTTCACAAGGTTGTGATTAAGATCAAATGAACCTATGTAAATGAAGACCTTTGTGGCAAAAAAAGAAAAAAAAACATATAAGCTATTGCATCTTTTCAAGTCGCTTTTCATTTTCTAAAACTAAAAAGAATTTCTTTCTTTGCTTTGAGGGGCATTTTTGATTTGAGGTCAAAGGCTTAAAATTAAGTACCAATCTTACAATGGTTTGTATTAATTGAACATAAGGAGATAATTGTATTTTGCTTCCAATTGAATTAAATGCTCCCAAGGCAATGTTGGAAGGAGTTTCTTCATTTCTTCAAAGTGGCATTGTCAAGAAAAAGCAGTGTTTGTAGAAACAACAATTGAAACAATTAATTAGTTTCAATTTTAATTAAATGATGATCCCATTTAGCAGTGATTAAATTACAACTAGATAAATCCAAGAAGCAACATTTAGTTAATTTAATTAGGTATGGTATGCTTTTCTTTATTACCATTATGAATGACTAATAGTAGAATTCTAGAATTTCTTCTGCAAAAACATTTCACTTCTAACCATTGCCAGTAATTGACACAGACAATATATCTAATGTGTAAACTTAAAAATAAGAAATCTTGCCATTTTTTTTTCTTTAGACTGGACTTATTATTTTATCAGTGTAGTAAGTTTTCAAAGAAATTCCTCTACTAATTCAGATAAACACTTTCAATTTTATCATCTTAGAGTCCTCATAGTGATTTGCTTCAAATCATAGAGCTAGTCAGTGCCAGAGGCAAGATTAGAACCAATATTTTTCTTTCTTCAGTTAGTTCTCTATTCACTATCTGACACATGTACTTTTCATGCTATAATTTGTGATTTTCTATATTGAAGTTATCAAACACATTGCTATGAATAGCCATTTCCTGATCTCCCCAAGCCATGTACAGTTTATTCATTATTCTTATCTTTCCCTCACTCCAACTTGTTCTCCTACTGAATCAACAAGCTCTAATGAATGAGCTCTCACTTTACATCACTAGAAATCAAGTTTCCATGCAGCTTCAAGACATCTCCAGACCTTCCTGAATACTTTCCCACAATTTTTTTGTTTTCCAACATTTATTCTTATATTTCTTTCTTTTTTAGATGTAAGTATTTTCATGCTTGCTGTTCTGGTCCTCCTTCTACCAATAAGACCATTCTTTCTGAGTATCGTTAACTATATATATTCCAGTTAAGCCCATTCCAATACATCCACAGCTCAGCTACCACAATAATTTCCCTAAATATCAAATATAAACTTGTCATATCCCTACTTAATCAACTCCAGTGGATATCTATCAACTCCAGGATCAAATAAAATATGCTCTCTTTGGCTTTTAAATTGACTTGGCCAAGTTTACACAGTTAGTGAATGTCTGAGGCTGGATTTTTACTTAGGTTTTTCTTACTACAGGATTTTCACAATCTGGCCCTTCCTACCTTTCCTGTCCTCCTAGAATTTACTTTACTCCATGTCTTCTACACTCCCCACTGATCACTTTGCTTTTCATCAAATAAGATTTTCTATTTCCCAGCTGTATGCATTTTTCTTGGTATACCCTATACCTAGAATTCTCTTCCACTTCAAAATGAGAATTTGGTGAAATGACTTGCTTCTGGCCACAAACAAAAAGAATTGAAATTCAAAACAATATTTTTGAACCACAAGCACAGAAGTCTTTTTTTTTTTACATCACTTTTTACTACTACTTTTATTTTTGACCTAAGTTCAAATGTAGCCTTAGACATTAATTAGCTGGGTAATCTTGGTTGACATTTAAACATTTCTTTCCTCAGTTTTCTCATCTGTAAACTGGAGATAATAACACCTACTTCCCAGTATTGTTGTGGAGAGCAAATTAGATATTATGCATAAAGCACATAGCACAGTGCATGACATAACATAGATGTTAGCTATTATTAGTAATGCTCTAGAAGGTATTTAAGACAGGATTGGACAAAATTCAAATTTTCTTGGCTCTGAGTTTAATGTTATACTCATTATGACAAAAATAGTTGCTTAACTTTTCTAAGATTTCAACTTAAAAGTTATTTTTAGATGCTAAAACTAACTTTTGCCTTGGAACTGAAAGAGCTTAATTTCATCTATTCAGCTTTTTTTCTTTAATTTTTGAGTATGATTCTAAATCTTTTAGTTTACCATGATATTTTCCCCCCTTAAGTTTGACTTTCCTTGGAAGATTTAATGTCAATGATCTTATGCCTATGCTTTCTTTTCAAACTTCAGAGAAGCTTTAGATTTTCATGGGGACAAACACACAGACCATTCTATGTACAGCTTCAAACATGTTTCTGCTTGTGAGATATAGTTATCCAAGTTCTTTCTCTTTGAATGGGTATCCAACTAAGACTTCAAATATTGGTGATCTTTAGTCAGAGAGCTCAACACAAATAGAAGCAAAACTTCTTTCTATGATTACATTAATGAAAAATGATAACTTTAAAATGAAATTATATAAAGTATTTTGAAAATAATTTTAGTCAATCAATATGACAAATCATTTTAATTGTTTTGTTCTTAGAGTTACACTTTCTTTATGGAAAAAAAAAAACAGGCAAACATTCACAATAGCCTGATTTTAATTAGATAAATTTTTGTGTAAATTTTTCCAAGTAACATTTAGAGGGGAATCCACACATACACACACACACACACACACACACAAGTACACACACACACAGAAGAGGGGGTGGAGGAGAGAGTGAGAGAGAGAAAAGGAAGAAAGAAGAGGGAGTGGAAGAGAGAGAGGGAGAGAAAGACATATCTATATTTCTGTCTTTTCATATCACATTAAAACTTTAGTTCTAGACTACCCAGGTAGCTTGTTACTGCATGCTCTTCATGTTCTCCCTCCCTCTGAAGCTTTCCTGCTGTCTTAATATTTTTGGCTTTTTGAATTCAAGGGGGATTACTTCTTTCTCAAAGAATAAGAACTTTTTCTAACACACCATTGTTTCTCAGAATTCTGTTTTTTTTTTTCCCAGAGTACCATTTTTTTCTCATCCTTGAACTATGGAATATGCCAGTGACTTCAAAAGTATCTCCAAAGTTAAAAAAAAGTTGAAGACTAAATTAAAGGAAAAAAATTGCCAACAAAAAATGTTGTATTATTTGCTCAAGGACGAGATTAATAATATCTTCACTTTTTTTTTGAAGACAAGGTTAAAGATCGGTCATTCCTTAATAAGCACTTAAACTTAACAAACTTTAAAGGTTTCACATTTGATGGTCACAAGTTTTAACATCCCCTGAAGCATATCTATCAGAATTCACACTTTCATATCCTCTGCAAGGAAAGATTGCCATAAATGGATTTTTTATACTTAGGCTTACACACACATACACACCATGAAACACTGATTGTCATATACACAAAACTATGTCTTCATATAATTTTTAATTTGGTGAAGAAGAAAAAAAAACCTGTGTGAAGGAGAGACATCATTTATTAAATATGTATGTTCAGTAGGCAGCCAAGTGGCACAATGGATAGTGTCAGGCCTAGAGTCAAGAAAACCTGAGTTCAAATATGATCCCAGACATTTTACCTGTGTGTAATTATTAAGTAAATTATTTAGCCCCATTTAACTCAGTTTCCTCATCTGTAAAATGATCTGGAAAAGGAAATGGCAAATCCCTTCAGTATCTTTGTCAAGAAAACCCAAAATGGAGTTGTGGAGAAAGTAGGCCATGATAGAAATGACAGAACAACAATAACAACAGCAACATGTATTCGGCATTATGATATAAATTGAGGATATAAAAGAAAGATGCTGTCCTTGTTCTCTAGGAAAGTATATCCTAATAAGGAAACATAATACATACTTAAAAATATGAGTGAGCATCCAACCCTAAAGTTCAAAAGTTTGAAACAAAGCCAAGGAAATAAAAATGATGGCAAATTCACTTGGTCTCCTCTAGAAAATGAAGGCTCTAGGAGGAACTTATCAATGGAAGAAGGAGGAGGCTGATTTAGCAGAAAGATATATAGAGAGTGAAAATATCACAGAAATAATTGCATGTTCTAGGACAAGGAGGCTGCAGATACTGGGAGAAATTGTAGAATAAGACAGTAGTTGAGCTGGCATTAGTAGATCTGGAATTCACAACACAGTTGGAGTAACAAGACAACAACATGAGGGACCAAGTAATCAACCCATCTCAAATCAGAGCTTTGAATAAGGTAAAAATCTGAATTTGCTTGAGGGTACCAATATCATACCATGGTGTTCTCCACCAATCTGTACATCATGCCTAGACTTTATTCTTTCTTCCAACTAACAGTAACCATCCTCAAGGTCTGATTACCATTATGACTGTTCCTAGAATTAACCTTCTCTTGACTTTTGCAATGGCTTAAGCCAATGTCTCTGGGGGAAGGGCCACCCCATATTCCTATCAATTATACCTTTAGACAAATTGGTCTCTTCTCTATTGACACTGAATTCTATTTTGGTCCTTCTCCACTGTTCCCCTATTATTGCCTAAGCTTAGGTGAAAAATTATTGCCTTTTGGCAAACTTTAGGTCATAATTCCAGGAAGTCAGGTAATGACAGGAATGCCATAAATAAAAATGGATTCAAGACACCAAATTCACCCAAAGTCACAAAGAGTAGGCAGGTTTCAAGGGTTGTGGAAGGTAAAGATGTGGAGGGAAAAAAAATTAGGCGGATTTAAGATATAAGTACTAGGAAATGGAAACACCAGAGTCAGCTCTGTTTGAGGAATGTATATGTATATGCACATATATGCTTATGTATATATACATTAGAATAAAAGAAAAATGCAATAAGATCATGTTCTCAAATATCTACACACAAATAAGGCTGTTATGTGGCTCATTAGAAAGAATTCTGGGTCTGCAGTCAGGAATACTTGAGTTCAAGTCCAGTATCAGACATTTGCTAGCTGTGTGACCCTGAGGAAGTTGTTTAAACTCATAATCCACTGAAGAATGAAATGGCAAACCATTCCAGTATCTTTGTCAAGAAAAACTCCTTGGACAGTATGGTCCACAACGTGATGAAAAATTAGATACAACTGAATAACTGAATAACAAAATATGCAAATACATTAAATATGAGCAATAAATAAGATGGACTATAAATGCTAATATAAAGAGAAAAGTTGATATAGTAGTTACTGAGACATAGTAGGATAATAATTATGGCTAACATATAGCTCTACATATAAATATTTTGATTAAAATATTATGATAGGGGAGGAATCTGGGAAGATGCAAAACAGATCAGTAAATTTCATGTTATCCAGATTTGTCCCACAAACAGAACAAAAAAAAAAGTACACATTCAACAGATTTGTAGATTTTTAGGACTTTCTTTCAACCAAACAAGAGCCAAAATCAAAGATCAGTTTCAATGATCTTAAATGGGCAAGTTGTTACTCTAAAGAGCCAAACTACCTAGAAAAAGGTAAAAATAATAATTATGTTATACAAATGAGATGCAGAGGAAGTATGGACACAGAGAAATTAGAGAGGGAGAGGGGCTTATATTCTGAAAATCTATTCACATCAGGAATGGGCTTAATAGGCAATACTACATATATACCACCAAGGGTATAGCAGTCTCCAAAATCTATAAAAAATTAAGTGGGGGAGAGGGATGGGCAGAGGGGCAATCAAAAAGTGAGGAGAGAAAATAAGGAAGCAATCTATGGGTGGGTGGAGGTTAAGTAATACCAAGCCAAGTTAAAGATCAAAATTAAAGCAGAAGAAAAAAAATTAAAGCAGAAGAATTATCAAGGATAGGAAAGAAGAGATATAAAAACACTACAACAAGGATCAGGAATAGAATTCCCTAGAGGAAAAAAAGTTTGGCTAGTAATCATTGATCTTAGTAAATATCAAACAAAGATTCAATCAAGAAATTTGCATTATAGGGCGGAGCCAAGATGGCGAACTTCGGACAGCTTTCTCTGTGAACTCCCTCCGACAATTCCCTCAAATCCAGAAAGTAAGCCTTAAAACTGGTTCCTGAGTGAGGTCCTCACCAAGCATTTGGACTACAACGCACTTCTATAAAAGATCTACCTTGAAAGAACTCCGGAGAAGGTTAGCCTCAGGGGAAATCGGCCTCCGGTCGCGATCGGACTCCAGCCGGGGCGGAAGTCAGGGCTGCGATAGAGGGGCGGATTTTGGGCACCCAGGAAGCCCCTGGGAGACGCCTGGGCCACTTTGCTCTGCTTGCGGGCAGGTGCTTTGGCAGATCTGCCTTTGGAAGGGGGTGGATTGAGAAAAGCTGAAAACGTGGTCCTGGTGCAAATCTAGCCCGACCAGCCTCAGACCGGAAGTCAACTCGGCAAACTGCCCCAGGGCAAATATAAATTGTTGCAGTTTTCTCGGCTTTTGACCAATATCCCAACTTTAAATCATGAGCAAGAAGCAGAAGAGAGCTCTCACCATAGAAAGCTTTTACGGAGAAAAAATAGAACAGTCCCCAGATCCTGACATTATGAAAACAATCCCAGATGAAGCCACAAAGGCAGACTTAAGTTGGTCTCCCTTTCAGAAGGCTTACCTGGATGATTGCATTAAGAATCTCAAAAGAGAGCTAGAAGAAGAATGGGGAAATAAATTGAGATCAGGGCAACAGAAATATCAAAAACTGGAAAATAGGACTGGTGAATTGGAAAAAGAAAACAGTTCACTGAAAAACAAAATTGGTGAATTGGAAAAAATCACCAATTCACTGGAAAATAAAAATGGTGAACTGAAAAACAAAATTGGTGAATTGGAAAAAGACAACAATTCACTGAAAAACAAAATTGGTGAATTGGAAAAAGACAACAATTCACTGAAAAATAAAACTGGCAAAATGGAAAAAGAATGCATTGAATCCAGAAATTCAATTGGCCAGCTACAAAAGGAGCTAAAAAAGATAACTGAAGGAAATAATACTCTAAAAATTAAAATTGAACAAATAGAAGTAAATGACTCAATAAGACTTCAAGAATCAGTTAAACAAAAACAAAAAAATGAAAAAATAGAAGAAAATATGAAATATCTCCTAGGAAAAACAACTGACTTGGAAAACAGATCCAGGAGAGACAATTTAAGGATTATCGGACTCCCTGAAAGCCACGATGAAAAAAAGAACCTGGATGCTATCCTCCAGGAAATCATGAAAGAGAATTGCCCTGATGTTTTAGAATCAGAAGGCAAAATTGGCATTGAAAGAATTCACCGATCACCTCCAGAAAGAGACCCCAAAATTAAAACCCCAAGGAATATCGTGGCCAAATTTCAGGACTATCGCACCAAGGAAAAGATATTGCAAGCAGCTAGAAAGAAACAGTTCAAATACCGAGGAACTGTCATTAGAATTACACAGGATCTGTAAGCTTCCACATTGAAGGATCGAAGGGCCTGGAACCAGATATTCCGAAAGGCAAAAGAACTTGGATTACAGCCAAGAATAAGTTATCCAGCTAGAATGAGCATCTTCTTCCAGGGAAGAAGATGGTCATTCAATGATACAGGAG
>JAJPUD010012709.1:0-13716 GCA_023553655.1 Myrmecobius fasciatus | reverse complement strand
ACATAATTAACATGTAGTGGATATCCTGCCATCTAGGGGGAGGGGTGGGGAGTTGGGGGGAAAAATTTGTAACGGAAAACTATGTAAGGGTTATTGTTGAAGAATTACCCACACATATGTTATTCAAATAAAATAAAAATTAAAAAAAAAAAAAAAAAGAAATTTGCATTATATATCAGCCATATTAATATTGTTTTAAATGCATGTTTACATATTGGTAAATGTGTGTGTGTGTGAGTATATGTAGATATGTATGGATGTTTTTCTATGTATGTGTGTATATAGATATATGTATATCCATGGGGATCTATGGGTGTAGCTACATAGATAGATAGTTGTGTATATATATTTATACATATGCATATATATATGTGTGTGTATATATATATAAATATATCTGTACTTAACAATAGTCTCTGCTTGGAGGAAGAAGAAGGGATAAAATGGGAAAAAGAATAATTTTTTTAAAAGTGCACAGCAGAGAACAACCTATAAGGAAACAAAGAAAAGACTGACACTCATGAATTTAATTTCTTCTATAATTATACATCATTTCTTCAACTGGCAATTTATAATTATATATTTTGAATCCTTCCTTCCTAATATTCTGCTAGGCACATGACAATCTTCTGTTCTGTTCTCTTTTTCTTCTGTGACCAATCTTTCCAACCATTTTGCCCAACCATATTATTCAAAATATTCTTTACATGATTTGGCTCAATATGGAGCTGTTTGGTGGTGGGGTCAGAGGCATGGTAAGAAGAGAACATTGTAGTGATATAAGGAGGTAAAAATCATAGTTATTCCTAGGATGCAGTAGGATACTTTTTCCAGGTATCTACTGTCATTCCAATAGCAAGAGAAGCTGAACAAATCATAAAAAACTTGTTCTAACAGGATTTTTTTTATGACCCTAGAGAAGAGAGTTCTGGGAAGTCAAGATAGTGTTCAGTTGCTTATTCCTTTCATTTATTTTTACAAAAGATCTTTGTCCTATAATGTTAGTTGTAAGTAGTCATTCAAATGAAAAGAACCTGAAAGTAGTCCTCAGTAACTTAAACTCACATTAGAGAGGGAAAAATTCCTTTATGGAATGGAAAGTGTATCCTGCTTTATCGTCATCTATATCATGACCATAAAATACTTCTACAAAATGTTTAAATTATGTCTCTTGAACTGCCTTTTTCCCTTATAAATCATATCTCAGTATATGAACCTGGTACTTAAATGTCAATTTTAGCAAGACTGTACTAAAACATATTTGCATATATACATATATATATATGCATGTATATACATTCCTTTATATATATATATATATATATATATATATATACACACCCTATTGGTCAACCTAGTAGATATGAAATAATACCTTAGAATTGTTTCAATTTGTATTCTTACAATCAATAGCTATTAAGAGAACTTTCACATTTGGCCATAGATAGCTTTGATTATTTAATCTGAGAATTATTCGTGTCTCTATAGGTCACTTGGGGAATGAATGTTTTTTTTTTATTATTATTCATGCCTAGTAGTGGTATTCTTAAGTCAAAGGATATGGATTAATTTATTTCACTTTTGATACAGATCATCTCTTTTGTCATTTATCAACTGAGCCATGACTTTTTTTTATAAATTTAACTCAATTATATAGAAAAATTAATATTATATTATATCAAATAATATATTAATGTAACACTATTATATATAAAATTAATATTGTTATATTAAATATTATTTTATTAATGTAATAGTACTGTATATATATGTATATATGTACATATAATTCCAATTATATTTTCTGTATTTATTTCTAGTGCAGTTTCTCTTTCTATCTACTTCTGCTTGCTTTTCTTGGAAATATACAGGCATAAGAAAAGTTTTCTGTTTGTATACTATAACTTTTCTGTTTCAATTAATTTTAATTGACTCTAAGTCTTTTGAAGTATTATAACATCTTTTTTTAAATAGTAATACTTTCCTCCACATTGCCTATATTCATTCCAATGATTTCTCATTGCTTTATTACTATAGCTGTCATTCATATCTAGAAGTACTCCTTCCATATTTATCCAGTTGAAATACCTCTTTTCAAGGTAAAGTTCAAATGTGGCCTTCTCTTTGAAACTTTGTCTTACTCTCCATCCTGAAAATGATTTGTATATAGCCTCATATTTCTTATAGTATTTTGCTTGAGTCCCTCCTTTACTCTTGTCATATTTTATCTCAACAATCAATCAGACAAGATATTAAGTACTTACTAATTATGAGATTCTGGGGTAAGCCCTAAGATGCAAAGAAAGTGAAAAAAAATATAACATGTCACCAAGGAGCAAACATTCTAATGACAGATATAATATTCACTCAACTATATTGGAGGGAAAAGAGCTTGTGTACACTAATTTCATCAGTTGTGGCTCAAAAAAGAAAATCAGACATAGTTAATTTTATAGAGAAATTTATATAATCCTATAGGGAGGTAGAAAGAGAAAGGGGAAAGGAAAGGGAGAGGCTAATAGAAAGAAGGCCATAAGTATAAGGGGAAAGGATAAGAAATGGGGGAGATGTAATAGGGGAAGGCTGTTTAAGGGAGGTGGTGATCAAAAGCAAAACACTAGGGAGGAGGGAAAGGGGAAATGAAAGAGAAAAGTATAACTTGGAGAACATAAGATGTTAAATTCTAAATGTGAATGGGATGAATGCTCCCATGAAATGAAAATGGATAGCTGACTGGATTAGAAATCAGAATCCTAAAATATGTTGTTTACAAGAAACACATTTAAAGCAGAGAGACAGAGAAAAGGTAAAATGCTAGAGCAGAATGTATAGATATAATTAAAGGTATAAGAAGGGAAACTACAGTTTCACAGGTAATGAAGTAATATCAACACTAAACATATGTGCACCTAATAGGATAGCATTCAAATGCCTAGAGGAGAAGTTAAGAAAGCTGCAAAAAGAAATAGACAGCAAAACTATACAATTAGAAGATCTCAACCTTGTTCTCTCAAAACTAGATAAATCAAACCACAAAATAAATAAGAAAGAATTTAGGGAGGTAAATAAAATTTTAGAAAATTTAGGGATGTTAGGCCTTTGGAAAAAATTGAATGGGGACAGACAAGCAAGTACATGGAACCTACACAAAAATTGGTGCTGTATTAGGACATTAAAAGCTCAAAATCAAATGCAGAAAGACAGAAATAGTAAATGCATTTTTTTCAGATAATTCTGCAATAAAAATTACATGTAATAAAGAGCCAGGGGAAAATAAACCAAAAATGAATTAGAATGAAATAATCTAATCCTAAAGAATGAGTGAGTGAAACAACAAATCGTAGACACAATTGATAATTTCAACCAATAATAATCATATATCATACCAAAATTTGTGAGATGCAGGTAAGCAAACTTGTTTCCCATTATTTTCATTTTATACCAGCTATTTTTAAACTTACTATACCAACTGGTGTAGAAAGATGGTTGGGGGATCAGCACAAGATAAAATTTTGAAATAAGAGAGTATTTTCATAAAAACCTGGAAGATAGAATATCAAGGAGAGCAAAATTGATTAAAGGACAAATATAGATTGAATGACTATCATCATCAAATATCAAAGGCAGAAAAATTACTGAGTGATGCTGGTAAATAAAGAGAATTTGAAAGTGGTAATGTCAATCAAGGGATAATATACTTTCCCCACCTCTTTATCATTATCACCACCACCACTATCACCATTACCACTGCTGAGTCATAAGGCATGAATGAAAATGCAAGGGGCATGGGATAGATTGAATATGTGTGCTGTGTTATCGGGAAAAAGTCAGATCTAAGTGTGAACCAAAATACGGGAAAAGTGAAAAAGGAAAATAAGAGGCTTAAGATGAAAGAAATGTATTGTGTATTAAATGTACATTCCAGAAGACATAATTGAAGGGATGTATAAATCAGAAGTTAAATATTTTGGGGGTGGATGGATGGGAAATTGAAGGTTATAAGAAGAAGGGAGTGGGTAGGACAATGGAAAATGGACTTTGTACAATGACAGCTAGAGGTTCTGAATCACTAGGATGGGGAAAATATGTTGTCTTTATGAAGCCTCTATTATTTTTCTTCTTTGCATTCCCAATTATTAATGTAATGTCTTATACACAGTAGGCATCTAATGATTGTGTGTGTGTGTGTGTGTAATCAAGAAAATTGTGTCTTTTGAAGTTGTATTTCTAGAAATTATTTTCTTGTTGTAAGTTGAAAAGAATTATAAAGAGGGGTAAAATGAAGTACATGGTAAAGTCTTCCTGATCCAATCTAAACTTGTCTGTTTTTTATTTTCTACTAGTTTTACTTCCAGGAATCTGTGGAATGCTGATGGATACACTTCACACAGCACCTGGAACATAGTAGGTCCTTAATAAATTCTCTAATTTAATGACTTACTGTTGACATTGCATTGGGGTTGCCATACCTTTCTCCCTCTACTTCTCCTTCTTTTCCTCTTCCTCTCTTTCTCCCTCTCTCTCTCATTCTCTTCCTCCTCTTTTTCCTTCTCCTCCTCCTTCTTCTTCCTTTTTTCTTCTCTTCTTTTTTCTTCTTCTTGTTCTTTTGTAGTAGTAGTGGTTCTCACTTCTGAGGGAAAAGAGTCATTGTTACTCCCTTAACTTCATGTCTCCCCTCTACCCTACTCATAAAGTTTTCAAATAAGCACTATTTATAGTAAAAATAGATAATTTTTTTAACTTTTGAAAGTTTGTTAACCTATCTTCTAGTTATATACTCATGTACTTACATATGTGCACTAACTGAAATATATAATTGTGGGAATTGAAATTTTATCAACAACGAACCTTCTACAATATTATTTTCAAAACCAGTCCAAAGAGCTATATGAAACTATGAGAAACATTAACAGTGGTGAGTCAGATTGCATTAGACTAATAAGCATTTCTTAATACCTTAAAAATCAGATTGACTTTTCATGTTGCTCAAATTCATAATGTAACTTTTCATTGAACTTATTTTACTTGTTTAGATAACTACAAAGTCTTAAAAAAGTCAATTTTATTGTCCTTGATGATCGTATCTGTGGGAGGCAGTTTTACTCCTTTAATTTATTTGGCTACTTAACAGATTGGAGAAGACAGGATTAGCAGTTGTTTTTAGGGAAATAACATTGGTCCTTCTCCCATCAAGTTTTATTTTCATACTTGAATATATCATGTACCTGAAATGTCCTCCTCACTCATCCCCACTGTGGAATTTATTCACTTGCTGCATGGAAGTGAGCAGCTTTCTAGTGGAGATTAGAATGAGGCTAATGGGTTTTCATTTATTTTCCACTAGTATATTTTTCAGAAAGAATAATCTACTATCTGATGACTCTTCCTCTATTTACAAATTCCTATGATTGCACAGTAATTTATTAGTAATATTTATTGGAAAATATATGTTTTGACATATCTTTTGGATATATGCCAGATAGTAGGTTAAATACCCTCATAATTCAGATAATATATGCTGGTTTGACCCCAGTGAAAAAGAACATCATTTCTGGAAACAATTTCTCTTCATCACAAAAATTAATTTTCATCAGACCTAAAACCACTTGCAGTTATTAATATGCAATTACAGTTTCATCAGTTCCAATCTCCAGAATTAATTACCATTTTAGTATTTGATCTTGCTGTCACAATTTACTTTATAAATATGTTCTCAAAGCTATAACTCCAGATACTATCTGCTTTAGCCACCTCTAACATCACTCCACTTAAGAAGATTCACTACAAGTGTTATAATTAAAAGTGGAGGGTTAGAACACTATTAAATCACAACAATATTTGCAGAAATATCAGAATGAACAATGGGAAAGTTTTTTGTATTTGTTTTTTGCTTTTTGTTTTTTCAGGGGCAAAGGAATTTAGACTCAAATTTCATGTTCTCACCAAACTCCTCAGTATAATTGGAATGTAATTTAGAGGAGATAAATGTGTAGTCCAAAAAATGCACATAAATGAGGAACAGAAACAGATTTTGAAATACGTAGCTTAATTGATGTCCTGAGGACCTGTAACAGCTGGAGGCCTCACTTCATCATTCCATTTCTTAAACCTGAAGGAAAATACACAGGGAGCTTCATCTGGCTGGTAGAATATACACCAATCACTTTCTCCATTGTAGTTACAGTCACATACTTTACACTTGTGAATAATTATTGGATTTTAAAATAACTGGGAATTCTTGGGTTTTATGCAGTAGTATATGGTGTGCTTGTAGAATTACTTCTCAAGAAGCACTGATGTGTCTTCTGAAGTTAAATATCTGCTACTAGAGAAAATAAAATCCAGAAAAAGCCATGGTTGTTTTATGTGCACTGACATTCAAATTAATGTCATCTGTATGGACACATGGGAGCACAGTGAGATGAGATGAGGAATCAAGTATGGTAGTTTGGTTTTCCTTTAATAAGGTAAAAAAAAATCACTTTATAAAACATTCATAAAAATAGTCATATAATAGAAATACAAAATCAGACAAAACTTATACTGTATTTTTTCTTAATGAGAACATAATAGATTTTTGTTCAATATAAACATCTCATTTTATTTTTTCTTTCAAAAATAGATATGGTAGGCCAAAGTTTCCTCCAGTATAGGGAAACTCATAATTCAAAAGAAAGTAGGTTTTTGATTTTGTGTTTGTTTTTGTTTTGTTTTGCTTTGGGTTTGTTTTATTTTGTTTTGTTTTGTGTTTTTTTTTTTTTTTGGCTTACATTGAGTGGGATGGGGATGAGAGGCTAAATCATATTGGGAATAATAAGCAAGGGCATGGGGGTCTCAATTGCTGGTTCTTGTTGAGATTGAATTAGGCATTTCCTGTGCCTACTTCCTACCAAATTAAGGGAAAAATGTGGAAAATTGAATTTTGTGGTTTAAAAGATTATTAAGCAATAAGGTAATTGAGAGTTATACTTCAAATAGATTGAAAGAGCTAATTAACACACTCCTTTAGAAAATTCTATCTCAAAGCATATATTGTATTTAGAGAAAAAGTAACAAAAGATTATTTACATGATCATCTATTGTCATTACATAAAGTGTGAATGAAAAAGACAAGAACAAAGATCCCTTCCTCTCCTTTTACCCAACACTTTTTAAAAATTATTTGTTTATTTATTTTAGTGAAAAGAAGATAGGGACCTTTCTAATTTCTTAAAATGGAACATTAATAGAGAGCTCAGGTTTTCTAGATATGTTTAGTTGTAAGGGAAGTGGGTTCTGCCCTCTTTTAAATTGCTTTGAGTTCAGACATTCCCATAGTAGATGTATGATAAAAGAGCAGACTGACAGCATGAATTTCACAAACATACATCCAACTAGGATTCTGGAATATAATTTCATTGGCAGAATTATACTCATTAACTGAATGATGGAAAATCAGTTTTATTTGGGGCAGAAATGAACAATTATATATATATATATATATATATACACATATATATGTGTGTGTGTGTGTGTGTGTGTGTGTATACACACATGCATATATTTTCAGTCAAAATTAAGTTTCTCATCTCCAATGTTTTTGATTCACATTAAGACAATTTTCATAGTAGTAATTTAAGAATTTGTTGACCTATAGTGCCAACTATGTGCCAGATGCTCTGTTACATATTACTTTACAAATATTAACTCTTTTGGCTAATACAACAATTTTGTGAGTGAGGTGCTATTATTATCTTCCAATTAAAATTGAGGAAACTGAGGCAAGCAGAAGTAAACTTACTGCTCCAGGGTGACAAAGATAGTATGCATCTGAGGATAAATTTGAACTCAGGTCTTCATGACCAGAACTTTTGTTCTGTGTTTTGTACTGTGCTATTTAACTGCCTCTGATAAATGAGCTGCTCATATATAGTGAGTATCATAGTTGAGAAGTGCCATTGAAACTAACATTTTCTTGATTCAAACTGTAGTATTTTATATGTAACTGTAGACCATTGTCACATAGTAATTTTTTTTTAGACACAGGATAGTTCTTGATTCAAAGAACAGAACAGAATTGTTTGATTTGTTTTCCCTCTGGACTAGATGCCAAGTTTACTACTAAATTTGTCTCATGGCTGAAACCAATTGACAGTTATGTGAAATTACAAATGCTAATGTTATGCAAAGCCTAACTAAATCAACTTTATTCATAAATCAGCACTTATATGAACTACTAAATTTCATGAACTTTCAAGTTACTGTTCTCAATTCTATAGCTTATACCAATTTTCCAAATTTTATGATGTTTTCCCTTAAAAAAAATTATGGCATTCTTTTATTTTTCAAAGAATAGCTTATGCAACCAGTTTTCTTCAACTATATTTTAGTCAAATGCAGTTTAGAATTCATTACAATATTTGTGCAATAAACATATCTTAAATATATACTCAAATAACACATGTGGGTATGTATAAATAATCTTTAGTATTCATATTTGTAATACCAAATAATAATAGTATTATTTTAATGTGATTAGCATGCTTGGTTTTCAATATATGCATCTTAAAAATAGGATTACTGATGATGTTACAACTTGTAAAACACTTTCAAATACAAATCAAGATCAATTTTACATCTTTACATTAGTTATAAAAGAAAATTTCTATTTCATAGAAATAAGATTACAAATGGTAATAATATATGTACATTTTCGTTTATTATCTGATAGGACTCCTTATTTACACATTGCAATATCAGAGATAGACCCCTAAAAAACTCTCTTCTGCATCTTCTTTTTCCTCTAACGTGTCATATCTAGTGATCTTATCATTTTCTATGTGTTGAGATATCATATCTATGCAGATGACTGAAAAATGGACACATTCAGCATTAGTCTCTCTATGGAGGTCTATCTGGATAATTTGTATGCATCTCAAACTCAATATGTACAAAACAAATTCATTTTTCAAATTCTAAGCTTTTTTCCTTCAACCCTGCCCCCTCCAACTAGAACATCTTTATTATCAATGATATCATAAGCTTATAAATATAGAGTTAAAAGAAAGATCATATTTGTAATCATTTACTTCAACTCCATCATTTTACAGAGGGTTACAATGGGCCCAGAGAACTTAAATGATTTAAGTCAACACAAGCAGAGGGTATAATTAGAATTAAAATTTAAAGCCAAGGGTTCTGGCTCTAGAGCAAAAACTACCCTTCTCCCACTCTTGTAGATTCATAACCTTATTCTCACCACCAACTCATTTCTTTAAGTTCACATTGTCATATAGAAGATCCCTATTATGCACTCCACAAAATGAACAAAAGGGTATGTTATATAAGCCTGTCTCCATTTTGTTTGATTTTACCATACTTCTGTTTATCATTCGAGTGATCAGAAGACTATCAACTTATATTTCTAAAGATATTTTAACTTGTTTTCCTTTTTGTTGTTTGTTTTTCTTTGTTTTATTTTTCTTTTTGTTGTTTTTCAACATCCAAAAACATCTTTTCTTCTTCTTTTTTTTTTTTCTTTTTGTTCTCTTTCTTCACCTTGTGCATCTAATTGATCTGTAAAGAGTTGGACAACATGTTTTGTTATAGGTTCTCTGGAGACATTGTTGGTCATTAAAATAATGAGAATTACAAGTATTTCCACTTCCTGCCAGGGGTGGAGCCATGATGGTGGAGATCAGACAGGAGTCTCTGTAACCTCCTCTAACCTTCCCTCAAACCAACAACATATGAAGCCTCTAGACTGATTTTGAAGCAAAAAAAATCCACAATATCTGGAGGACAACACGATTCTTGAAGAAGATACTCTGGAAGAACCTCAAAACAGGTCTGTTTTAATTGGGCAGGGAGGGTGGTCTGCTGAACCCAGACTGCAGCACAGGGAGACCGGGGCAGGGAGCTGGAACAGGAGTCGGAACAGGAGTGGGAGCATTGTGCTTTTCCCACACCTGGGAGTCTTCTGGGGGCCTCTTGGGCCAATATGTCCTGATTGTGGGCAGGTGATTTGGGGGTCTACCTTTTGTGGGGGGTAGATTGTGAACCACTGAACCCCTGATGAGCATTGGACCTAGCTGCCATTACACAACACCCTAGGGTGATCAATCAATCAGCAGGACTTATCAGCACCAGAAATAATTCAATCAGCAGAGCTGCTGAGTAACTGAAATAATTCAATCAGCAGAACTTCCCCAGGGTGAACTAAAGCAGAACTGCCCAGCACCTGACATAATTCAATCAGTGGAGCTGCCCAGTTCCTGAAATAACTCAATCAGCAGAACTGCCCCAGGGCAAATTAAAGCAGCTGTCCCACCTTTGCCCTAAACAGACCTCACACCTTTTAAAAAAATGAATAAAAAACCAAAAAGAGCTCTCACCATAGACAACTTTTATGGAGAGAGGGAAGAACAGACCTCAAATCCTGAGGCCCCTAAAGGTAAAGCAACTCCGGAAAAAGCCCCAAAGAGAGACATAAACTGGTCTCCATGTCACAAGGCTTTCTTTGAAGATTACATAAAAAATCTTAAAAGAGAGTTAGAAGAAACATGGGGAAATGAAATGAGATCACTGCAAAATAAAATAGAAAAAATGGAAAAAGAATGCAATGAAAAAAATGTAATTGGTCAATTGCAAAAGGAACTAAAAACAGTAACTGAAGAAAATAAGACATTAAAAATTAGAATCGAACAATTGGAAGTGAATGACTCATCAAGACTTCAAGAATCAGTCAAACAAAAACAAAAAAATGAAAAGATAGAGAAAAATATGAAAGATCTGCTAGGAAAAACAACTGACTTGGAAAAATAGATCTAGGAGAGACAATCTAAGGATTATAGTGCTTCCTGAAAGCCATGATGAAAAAAAGAAGCTAGACACTATCTTCCAGGAAATCATAAAAGAAAACTGCCCTGATATCTTAGACCCAGAAGGCAAAATACTCCTTGAAACAATCCACCGATCACCTCCTGAAAGAAACCCAAAAATTAAGTCCCCCAGAAATATCGTGGCTAAAATTAACAACTATCATACCAAGGAAAAGATATTACGAGAAGCCAGAAAGAAAAAATTTAAATATTGAGGAGCCACAATTAAGATCACACAGGACCCAGCAGCTTCTACTTTGAAGGATCGAAGGGCCTGGAATCAGATATTCCAAAGGGCACAGGAACTTGGATTACAGTCAAGAATAAGTTACCCAGCTAAAATGAGCATTATCTTCCAGGGAAGAAGATGGTCATTCAATGATATAGGAGAATTTCACCTATTTCTACTGAAAAGACCAGAACTGAACAAAAAATTTGATCTACAAACACAGAACACAAGAGAAACATAAAAAGGTAGCAAGGAAAAAAAAAACTCTTGAGAACTATATTTATGTTATACTTATAGAATGAGGGTTGATTTTATGAATTTATTATTACAGTATGATTATGATATGATTACTGTGATTTTATGATTATTATGATATGATTATTGTGATTTTATGATTATTATGATATGATAAACTGAAAAAGAAATTAGTTAGAAAAGGGATAACAGTGTAAGAAGAGGAAAAGGAAGTAAAATAAGGGAAATTACATCACATGTAGAGGCAAAGAAAACCTATAATGATTGAGGGGAAAAAAGGGAGGGGAATGAGAATTGGGTTAATCTCCATCTCATCAGATTTGGCTCTGAGGTAATAATAGACATACTTATAAGGAAACAGAAGGGAAAGGGGAAAAAAGGGGGTGGGTGGGGCTCTAAGGGGAAAGATTGTTTGAGGGAAGTGGTTATCAAAAGCAAAATAGTAGGAAGGAGGGAAAGGGGACAAGAAAGAGAAAAAGCACAAGCTAGGGTAAATAAGATGGCAGGAAATACAGAATTAGTTATTTTAACTGTGAATGTGAATGGAATGAACTCTCCCTTAAAGCAGAAGCAGATAGAAGACTGGATTAAAAACCAGAATCCAACAATATTTTGTATACAAGAAACACATCTAAAACATAGAGATACATACAGGGTGAAGGTAAAAGGCTGGAGCAGAATCTATTATGCTTCAGGTGAACAAAAAAAAGCAGGGGTAGCAATCCTGATCTCAGACCAAGTAAAAGCAAAGGTAGACTTAACTAAAAGAGACAAAAAAGAAATTATATCTTCCTAAAGGGTACCATAGATAATGAAGCAATATCAATACTAAACATATATGCACCAAGTGGTATAGCATGGAAATTCCTAGAGGAAAAGTTCAGAGAGATGCAAGAAGAAATAGACAGCAAAACTATAATAGTGGGGGATCTCAACCTCCCTCATTCAAAACTCGATAAATCAAACCACAAAATAAATAAGAAAGAAGTTAAGGAGGTAAACAAAATGTTAGAAAAGTTAGGTATGATAGATCTTTGGAGGAAATTAAATGGAGACAGAAAGGAGTTTACTTTTTTCTCAGCAGTCCATGGAACTTATACAAAAATTGACCATGTGTTAGGACACAAAAACCTGAAAATCAAATGCAGGAAGGCAGAAATAATAAATGCATTTTTTTCAGATCATGACATAATAAAAATAACATGCAATGTAAGACCAGGAGAAAATAGACCAAAAATCAATTGGAAACTAAATAATTTTATCCTAAAGAATGAATGGGGGGGCGGAGCCAAGATGGCGGAGTGAAAGGGTGACTCTCTGCTTGTTCCTCGGAACTTCTCTCAAATCAACAATAAAATAAGCCTCTGAACTGATCTTCAAGTCAACGAATCAGGAAATATTTGGATACTGCTTGCAGATATCTCTGAAAAACTTCACATCAGGTTTGTCTAGCTCGGACAGAGGGATAAACAGAGGACTTTGGTGTCATAGAACTCTGGTGGAGGCCGGAAGTGAGGGTGGCACTCAGCTCAGCTCAGCTCAGATTGGGAAAAAAACTCCAAACTCCAAACTCCAAATTCCAAACACCTGGAGTTTATCTGAGGCACTCGGGACACTCTGCCCTGATTGGGGGCAGGTGTTCTGGCAAACTTGCCTTGTTTAAGGAGTAATTCGGGCTTAGTCGTAGCCCCCACCAGCCCAGCACCTTAAATTAATTCGCTGAAGCGCCTCAGGGCAAAATCTTCAGCCAGCCCTTTAAGCCGATTTTTTTTTCCCCCTACCTTAAAGAGATATCCACTCTGTCTAAAAAAAAAAAAAAAAAAAAAAAATGAAGAGACAAAAGAGAGCTCTCACCATAGACAGCTTTTACAAAGGGAAAGAGGAGAAGACCCCAGAGCCAGAGGTTCCATTAGACATAACTCCAGAGGGAATCAGCAAGGACCATCACTGGTCCCAGTTTCAAAAGGCCTTTCTGGAAGATTGCTTAAAGAACCTAATAAAAGAACTGGAGGATAAATGGGAAAATAAATTGAAATTAGTGCAAGAAGGATACAGTATCTTGCAAGAAGGATATGATGCCCTGCAAAAGAGATATGAAAAACACACCAATCTATTGAAAAATAAAATTAGTGAAGTGGAAAAAGAGTGCAATGAACAAAAAAATTCAATTGGCCAGTTACAAATGAAGCTTAAAAAGGTCACTGAAGAAAACAACACTTTAAAAATAAGAATTGAACAAATGCAAGTGAATGACTCAATAAGACTTCAAGAATCAGTCAAACAAAAACAAAAAAAATGAAAAATTAGAAGAAAATATGAAATATCTCCTAGGAAAAACAACTGACTTAGAAAATAGATCTAGGAGAGATAATC